>CM038223.1:66443548-66648164 GCA_021442155.1 Cymbidium sinense | reverse complement strand
TATACATGGTCTAGGCATGTCGAGTATTTTTGAGAGTCAGGGAACAATACAGTGCAGGAAGTATAATCAAGAGTAGGACTAGGATTTGGTATAGTGGGTCCAATCGATGATGATGACTACTACTTAGTTTTTATCAATCATTTGGAGTTTAATAGGTTCTTTTCACACAACACCAACTCTTATGAGAATGTGTGTTTAGAAATTTTAGATAATCCATATGATCTCCAAATCAAAGATGCACTACAAAAATTTGAAGAGGAGATCCATTCAAAAATTGACAAACTTAAAGAAATCAACCTCGGGATAGAAGATAATCCACGCATGACATACATCAAGTTATTGCTGAATGAAGAAGAAACCAATGACTTAGTTAGGCTATTGACTGAGTTTAAGGACTACTTTACATGGAGTTATGAAGAGATGCTCAGATTATCTCTAACATAGCCACAAACTAGCAATAGATAGCTCTAACTATATCAAGCAAGCTCCTAGATGCATGCGATTAGAAATCGTGTCATTTTGAAGTCAAAAAATTGATCGATGTCGGTTTCATCGTGGAAGAAAAAATATCTACCCGGTTAGCCAATGTCATACCGAAGAAGAAGAATGGCCAAATTTGCATATGCATCAATCGGATTTTAATAAGGCATGTCCTAAGGATGAGTTTCCTCTTCCTAAATTAATTAATGGACATCCCTCATCTCATGTTTCTTTTCATGGATGGGTCATCCGCTATAACCAAATCAAGATGGCCCCGAGGATGAAAGAAACACGCTTTTCAAACCCAATCAAATCTATTATTATAGGGTCATGCCTTTTCGCCTTAAAATGTCGGTTACATACCAATGGGCCATGACTCGATCTTCAATGAACTCATCATCATCGAGTGTTGTTGATGATCTAGTAGTCAAGAGCAAAGAAAAGGAAGACCATCTCTTTGACTTGAGAGTAGTTTTCAAATGGTTAAGATAATATAACCTCAAAATGAATTTGAAGTCTGAGTAGCGTGGAAATTCCTTGTTTGAAACCGGGAATAGAAATAGAGAAAAGATTAAAGTATCTTAGAAATGCCACCTCCTAAAGAGTTTAACTCAACTTAGATCTTTCCAAGGATGGTTGGCATCTAAGATGCTTTATTTCCAAACCTATCGGGAGATGCAAGCCATTCTCAACACTTATCAAAAGGATGCCAAGTTCAAGTGGGATGAAGTGGATGCCTTTGAAGATATCAAGCATTATTTGGTGAAGCCTAACCTATCCGCAGGCCACTCATCCTCTACACCGCTGCATTGGATGACTCCCTCGGTGCTTTGTTGGCCCAAGCCAATGATGAAGGGAAGGAGAGTGCTCTCTACTACCTCACCATCATCTAATTCCTACTGAAGTGAACTATCCACCTATTGAGAAACATTTCCTAGCTTTGATCTTTGCCTCCCAAAAGCTATGGCACTATATGCTTTCTCATAAGGTGAACTTGATTTCCAAAACTAATCCACTAGTCTCATGACACCCAATGCTATCTGACGTTTGGCATGATGGTCCATGATTCTCTCACAATTTGATATCACATTCATACCTCCTGCGGTAAAAAAGGACAAGCACTAGAATTTCAAAGACACCCACTTCGCTAATTCTCGCTTAGTGATGATCTCCCTGATGAACAAATCATGAACTTAGGGGAGGTTGACAACCACCGATGGGAGATGTATTTTGATGGTGCAGCTTCTTTTCATAAAGGGAAGCACCACGATCTACTCTTCAAAGGGCAAGGAATAGTTCCTAACCCGCATCATAATGTGATGAGATTCTCACTATCTTTCCAACCCACCAACAATGAAGCGAGTATGAGGCTTTGATCTCAGAGTTAGCTATCACAGTGTGTCAAGAGCATCAACATCTTTGGGGATTCTCAGTTGGTCATCAATCAGATTGTTGTCCTACAAGGTTCTCAAACCCAAGCTTCATCATTACCATGAGTATACCATGAAGCTTGGCCCAAATCAAGTCACCATCTACAAGGTTCCCCAGTAGAGAACATAGAAGAATGCTTTGGCCAAACTTGCCAAAGAATTGGCATGTCTGAAAGATAATTCTATTCCAATAAAGGTCCAAAATAGACAAGTCATATCCCTTATTGATGTTGAACTCATCGAGAGACTTTCTCTTAAAGGAGAGGTTATCGTTGCTAATAAGGACAAGGAGCTGGATTAGAGGAAATAGTTCATAGACTATTTGAACACCAACAAATTACCTCAAGAAAAGTCACAAGCTCATTAGGTGAAATAGAGAGCTCTCTCCTATGCTCTTGTTGATGGCACCCTATATCGATGGTCCTTTGATCAAATGTGGTTATATTGTTTAGAAAACATGAAGTCCATGGCATTGTAACCAAGGTACATTCAGGTCTATGCGGAGCACACCAATCTGGTCTAAAGATGAAGATGAAGATCAAAAGACTAGGATACTACTAGCCTTTGATGATTACAAACTGTATGGATGTCGCTAGGAGATGCCATTAGTGTCACCTACACGGTGTGGTCCTAAACCAACCACCCAACATTGGCTTCATGGCCATTTGAGTGTTGGGGTATCGACATTGTGGGTCCTATCGATCCTCCTTCTTCCAAGGGTCATCGATTCATCTTAGCTGCCACCGACTACTTTTCCAAGTGGGCAGAGGCAATCCCACTCAGAGAGGTCACAACTCAGCATGTAATTCACTTTTTTAGAACCATATCATATATAGGTTTAGGGTGCCTCAATGAATTATATTCGATAATGATATTGCATTTAAAACCACTAAGATCATCAAATTGAAGACATGGTATAGATTGGAGATACTCCACCATCTACTACCTGAGCAAATGGCTTAGCGAAGCATTCAACAAAACTCTCATCCAAATACTAAAGAAGACTCTTGATGATAACAATACAATGAATAGTAGTTGGTTGAAGCCATGGGCCTACCGCACCACATACCGAACTCCAACTCAATCTACCCCATTTTCCTTAGTGTATGGGTCCAAAGTCGTTCTACCTATAGAAGTTCAACTCCCATCACTAAGGATAGCATAGGGTAGCAAGATCACTACAGAGTAGAATGGAAATTTGTGGTTAGAAGAGCTCAAAGGTTTGGAGAATTGTCACATACGAGTGTGCTAGAACCTCGAGTTGTATAAGGCTAAAATGATTCAAGCTCACAACAAGCTGGTCCGCCCTAGGTCTTTCCAAGTAGGAGAACTTGTGTTAGTCCTAAGGAGACCAATTTTTCCGTCAAAAGATGGGAGGCAAGTTTGAACCCACTTGGGAAGGCCCCTATGTCATAGAGAAGGCCTACCAAGGAGGATCTTATCAGCTTATTGATTGTAAAGGGGAACACCAATGCTTCCAATTAATGGGCTCTATTTGAAGAAATATTACCCATAAAATCATGTTTGAAAATAATCTATCAATCAAAAAATTTCATTCCATTTCATCAAAATCTTCTTCTTCTTTTATTGTTTGCTTGTCTTGGAATCTGCCAATGTGTTTAGAGGTGTAAGAGTCTGGCATCCTATCCCTCTTTCACACACAACACAATCAAACATATTTCCATGCTATTAGAATAGGTGTGAGAGAACCCAAGAGGCATCCTATTTTGATTAGCATAACAAGTTAGGTGTAGAGAACCCAAGTGGCATCCTTTCTTAGGGAATCCCATTTTCCCATGGCCATTTCATCAAAATCCCCGTGTTTAAGGTAAGAGAACCCAAGATCCTATTCCCTTTAACATAACACAAATAAACACATATCTTTTATCTCGCTATTTTGATGTAGCAAGCCCCTTGTGGCACACTCATTAGCTCTAGGTCTCTACATGCTACCTCGCTAGTATGTCACCCTAGTGGTCACTTGTTTGGAAGATGTGAGTCCCGTGCTTTCTTCCTAACTTGACCATTGCAAACCAATGAGTGCCTTGTTAGTATGGTAGACTTCATTGCTGAGCCAATAAGCTACCTCATGTTGATTTTGTTTAAGAAGATGTGAGTCCCCGAGCTTTCTTCTTGAACTAATCATCATGATCTAACTAGGTCGAGTATATTTGAGGTTTAGGATAAGTCCCTTAGAGGCTCCTTTCCTCTTGACTACATTTGAGTCGATATAAGTCTTCCAGTGGCATTCACTCAGTAGTCGCCCTAGGTCAGATGGCACTATCGAGCCAAAGATCATTATTATAATCGCATGCTATAGAGGATGTGAGTCCCCGAGCTTTCTTCTAGTCGATTATTGCAAACCGATGGGCACCTTAGGTTGGTTGATGTTCTATGCCGACGGGATGGATACACCACTCTTGGTAGATGTGAGTCCCTTTCTCCTTGAGTTGGCCATCAATACTATTTGATATATGACTAGCCATGTCATCTTCTGGTTTTGGATTAAGCCCTTAGCCCTCTCCTCATGGAGCATTTCTATTTGGATCACATCATTTGTTCCCCATTTAGACACCAAGGTTACTTTTGGAGCCCCTTTCCTAGTAACCACCCCTGTGTTGGAGAATTTGTTCAGCTGATGCGTAGATTCTCACTTTGTTCAGTAAATCTGAGATAGGTCTAGGCTAATATAAGCTCCTTCTCAATATGATCCCTCACAAACTAACAGGGTCCATAATAAATAAACAAATAAAATAAACAAATTAATTCTTGGATTAGAATTCAAGCCCCAAAGGGCCCCTTTTTTCCAAGCAGTGCATCTTTAGGGCGTAACTCCCTATAGAATTGCTGATTACCTAAGTGAGATAAATCCTCAGACACTGTAGTCCCCAGTCGGTTCAATCTATTTTTCCACAAGTGTTACCAGTCATTCTACTTTGGAATATGTAAGCTATTATGCATTCTTTCTAGCATGACTATTAAAACCGACGGCAGCCCCTGTCGGTTTAATTTGCCCAAAGCAACCGATCACCCCATTAGCATTTATAGTGGAAGATGTGAGTCCTCGAGCTTTCTTCCCTTGAATTGATCATTGCAAACCAAAAGGCACTCCTTTGGTTGGATAGTTCTCCCATCGGCCGGAAGCTACTCCCTTTGGTTCAGTAAATCTGAGATAGGTCTAGGCTGATATAAGTTCATTCTCGATCAATCCACCAAAATCCATCAAAAAAAACAAATTTAAAATGAAATTAATTTGACTATCTTTAAGCGATCTAAGTCCCCAGGCATTCACTCAATAGTCACTAGGTTGGGTTCAATTTATTGCCTTGCAAAGATCACCCCAATAATGGTCTACTTTTGAAGATGTAAGTCTACAGCTTTCTTCCTACATTGCACATAAAAGGCATCCCTCTTATTGGTTAGTCCTACCTTGTGGTTGGCTATTCCCTTTGGATTGATAAATTTGAGTTAAGGCCACCATGGCCCTACTCACCATCACAAACCGATGGGACCCATCAAATAAACTAAAATAAAAATTTTTTGACTATCTTTGAGTTAAGTCCCCATATGCATTCACTCAATAGTCCCTAGGTTGGGTTCAATCTTGCCAATCACCCCAAAATGGTCCCTACTTTGGAGGATGTAAGTCTACTATGCTTTCTTCCTAGTACAGTTGCTGCATACCGAAAGGCACCGCTTTGGTTGGTTAGTCCAACTAAGACTACCCCTTTGAATTGGTAAATCTAAGCTAGGTCTGGGCTCCCATGGTTCTTATGCGATCCATCAAACCAATAGTTCATCCCAAATCCAAAATTTAAAAATCTAAACAAATTCAACCTCCTCCCTCAGATCAAACAACAAACAAAATAAATTCAACAAAACAAATCCAATCAACCTCCCCCAATGGAGTCAATCAAATCAAAATAATCAAATCAAATTTCTCTCCAGCGAGACTCAAATCAAACCAAACCTCTCATCCCTTAGCGGATGACTTAAACATTTTCTCTTAATTGAAGGTTCACATACTCTATCCCTAGTGGATTGCTCCTTCACTCTCTTATGTCTTGGACATGAGTGAGTCACATTGCACTAAGCACTTTATTCCTTCTACACCTTGGGTTGGGAGTAGATCATTCTTAGTTCTTGTAATCGCTGTTGTTGATCATCTTTGAACACAATATGTGCGATATGTTGCCCCACACCACACCTATTGCACCTTTGTTGACCTCATTTTAGAATGAGCTCTCAACCTCCATCTAGACATAGACTCCTTAGACATTAAGAGTTTCTAGTCTTAATACATTCTAGTGATTAGTGAACACTTAACCCAATCTTAGAGACTAAGAAGGTTTAGCCATAGGAATAGGTTGTCTTAAGGGTGTTGGAAAATTTGCCTACCCTATAGCAAACAAATCCTCACTTTCTTTCAAGAAAACTCAAACTCAAATCAATTCCAACTGATTGATTGACCTAAACTCATCAACTCCTCAACTAAACTGACTTCAATGATTTTCTCAAATCATTCAAATCAACTCCAACTTAAGAATTTTTTCAAATCATTCAAATCAATTCTAAAATATTGAATCAATTCAACCAATTGATTCTCTCAAACTATTAAAGTAATCCAATCAAATCATGAATCAATTCCAAATGATTGAAATCCATGATCAATTCCAAATCCAAAATCTTTCCCTAAGCCCTTTGATTTCATCCTATGGACTTAGCTAAATCAAATAAATCAATTCAAATTTAGAAAAATTTTCATAACCCATTTATATTCTCATTTATATTCACATATATAATGAAATATAAATTCAAATCAATCAAACTGAATCCAAAACTCAAATTCAAATTCCAAAAATATTTCCTAAGCCCATTGATTCTATCTTATGGACTTAGCTCAAATCAAATTCAAATCAATTCAAATACAAGAAATTTTCTCATAACTCATTCATATTCTCATTTATATTTACAGATATAAATGAAATATAAATTCAAATATCCAAAACCAAATTCAAAACTCAAACTCAAATTCAACCAAAATCTAACCTAAATCTTTCAAGTCAAATTCTTGAACTTAGCCAAATCAAACTCAAATCAAGCCAAACCCTTGATTTTTTCTTCATGATTCAATCAATCCTTCAATCATGAATCCAAATATAAACACAAATTTTCAATCATCAAATCAAAATCAAACCCAAGTCAAACCCATATTCATCCTTTTGACTTAAATTGTCAAATGAATCAAAACCCATTTGACTCAAATTGGATTTATATTTCAATCAAAAGTCCATATGTGAGTTCAACCAAACTTGAATCAATGATCAAGCAACTAAACCAATTGGCTCACTTGACCCAAAGTGGCCAATTTGACCTACATGAATCAAAATCCAATTCAATTCAAATCAAAGTGAATTAAGCCAATCCAAACTTCATGTCATGTTTATTGATCATCATAGGTTAATCAATTGTCATGAATTGGGTCAAACCAAGTCAACCTAGCCTGTTGACCAAGTCAACCCTATAATCCACATGAACCCAAACTAGCCAAATTATAACCTAAACCAAATTGATTACAACCAATGGCTCAAGTTCACTCCAAATTGATTATTGAACTTGACCAATCCTCAATTAAACTCAATTTGGCCAACTAGACCCAACTAGCCCAATTGACCATGAACTCAACTTGACCTAAAAGGTCAAATCGTCAAAATCAAATCAAACCAAAATTGATTGAAACCAAAGCTTGCAACATATTCAAATGATCAACCAAACCCAAATCAAACAAGCCATGATTCAAGCCCAAATCAATTGGGTCAAATTGGTCAACTTAGCCCAAATTGACCTAAAGGATCAAATTGGCCAAAATATTAAATCCAAATTAAACTAAATTGATTAAAATTAATTAAACCAATATAAACCTAAATGGTCATTGAACTTGGCCCAACTCTTGGTTTGACCCAATTTGACCAAATTAAACCAAATGAACTTCAAATGACATGTAATTTGGTCCAACTTACTTTTGACTCATTTCAAATCTAGTCAAATCAAATTCAATGCCAAATGACCACTTTGCTCTTAGGTTAAGGTCATCACATGAGAAAAGACACTTGCCCATGTGGTCATTTCTCTTCCTTGACCACTTGGCACCTCATCCATTCCCACATAGGCACCAAGGACACTAATTTTCTGACCCAAGGAGTGGTTGGGGTAGCCATGACTCATGGGAAGGTGAAATCACCTCACCTCTCCCATTGGAACACTTGGCTCCTTGGCTAGGACACCGATTTGTCCTTCATGGTAGCCACTTTCCATGCCTTAGCCAACCAAAGTGAACCACTTAGGATGATTTTCTTCCATTCCCAACCACCCCAAGCCAAATAACATGAGTTTGGAGCCAAAAATTCAAAGAAAAGTGTGATTTTCATTCAATTTTCATTCCAAAGCATTAGTGGCTGAAGCATTCACCCATTCCTCTCATTCTCCCTCTCCTAGAGCTCTCAAACCCATTGGAAATTACCCCCACTTCATTTTGGAGAGAAATTCTCCAAAACTAAGTGGATTTCGGTGAAGAAATGGTGATCACCAAAGGAAACTCTGTTTTGACATGAAGGCAAAGATCCAAGCTCATTCCAAGGCCTCTTCCCTCACTCAATAGCATCCTCAAGTCATCACCATCGCCAAAACTCATCCCCAGTGAGGTAACTTTCAGAAACCATAGCCGGCCTTAGGATCCTTCATTTGTGATAATTTTTCATGTGACTTTTAGGAATTTATCCTAGATAATCCCACATTTTACTTTAAATCATTCCAAAAATAGAATTATTGTGTGAATCGAAAATGAGTCCATTTGGACAAGTTTAATTAGAACCTCATTTTTCCCAAAATTCTGATTTTACTTTTATTCACCAACGGCAAGTAGCCCATTCTGGATCATGGCTCGATCGGGAATTGCCCGTGATCGCAATGCACCTAGACCTTCGATCCCGCTGTTGAGCCATCTGATGATCATGATCCGCCTCTGATCGCGATCTGACCGGATCGATGGGTCAAATCAAATCAAGCTCATCTAGCGACTGATTCGCCGATCATCTGCCATGTGCACCAGCCGGTGTGGTGGCGACGCGGGCACCACATTCAATCGCGCAAGCAGCGTCGTTACCGCCACGCGCACGCTTGCTGTGTTAAGTAGAAAATGATTTTCTAATTAAAAAAAATTATTTAAATCACTTGAAACTTCAAAAAATCATAGGAAATAAAATACTTAATGAAAAATTACAATAAGGGCTTTGGATTCCTTTCAGTGAATCCAACAAATCAAATTTTAAATTTCAATATGAGCTTAATTTTAATTTTAATAAAAAATAAAATTTCATTAATAAAACCAAAAATACATGTCAAATTAAGTTGAAATTTTTATAGATTAAAACTGAAGTTAAAATACACCTACCACAAAAATTTCAAGTCAAAGGGACCTTTGGATTAGATGATATTGAATTTTGAGTGTCAAATGATTTATTTTAATAAAATAAATTAATATAATTCATAAAAATCACTTAAATCTACTGAAACTTCCTAAATTCATAACTAATTGTAAAAAAATCTAAAAAATATAAACTTTGATTTATCTTAAAGATAATTTAGAGGAAAATCCAATAAAATTATTTTTAATTGAATTTGAGTAGTATTCTTAATTAGGTTTATTTAAAAACTTAATAACCCTAATTACTCCCTAATGACTAATTAATTCCAAACTTCTGCATGTTTGTGGGATGACTTCTACCTCCCTTAATTTCTTAGAATTTATTAATGAGTTAATAAAATTAATTAATGAACTCTAATCACTCTCTTAAATAACCTTAATTAAACATGTGAATGGGTTTAATTCCTTAATTGTTAATTAAACTTTGTTTAAGTGAAGAGGAGGTTTATGGAATGGGTTTGGGGTATTTTCCCCAAGTCATTCCATAAACCCCTTTCCTTCCTTAATCTAAACTTAATTAAGGGCTAATCCCCTAATCACTTGCTTAATTACATTGATAAAATTTTTAAAACATTCTAGAACTTAATCAATTCATCTTGGGTAGATGCTTAGGTGTTCAATAACCTAAGTTGCTTAAGAAAATCAAAATTCAACCCACATGTGTGGGAAGGATTATGAAAGTACTTAAATTAAACTCTTTAATTTAATTAATCATTAATTATGAGCCAATTACATTAGGTAACTTTCTTTCCTAGGATGCATTACTGATTTAAATACCTTGTGTTATTTTATGTCATATCATTGGCTCACAATTATTTTATTAAATATGTTAAAGTGGTATAGGTAAGGGTAATTAATACACTTAATGTACACCTTAACCTAACCAAAGCATAAAATTGATCTAATTACCTAAAAATTAAACTAAAATTATACACACATGTGGGAATGGGTTAGGACCAACAAACCTTCTCACACTTTTCTAATTCAAATCAAACTCAAAACAAAATGAAAGTCTCTTTAAACAACTTTTGATTCTCTTTAAATGATCTTACTTCATAAGATTATCTTTAAGAATTAATTAGAGTGAATGAAATTACAAGCTTACATCACTTTATTTCTTTTCTAGCATGCTAAATGTGTATGTCATATGAAAATCATGCTTTCATGTCTTTTGAAAATGAAATTAAAATGAAAAGTTTCCTTTATGTCAAATTGCAAGTTTTTGCTAAAGTAAGATATGAATGGTTATTATACTACTAAATATGAACTATTTTAAAACTTATAAACCAAACAATACAAATGAAAGTATGTTATCTATAAGTATTATGAGCTTTCATGTGAATAGTATAAAATTTGTTATGTGACTTTTCTTCTCTTTCATGTGAATAGTATAAAGTGTATACTTTTGAAAAGGACATGACACTTGTTTGAAATTATTTATACACTCTTATGTCATGACTCAAGAATGAATTCCACATCACACGTATCAATTAAACAACCAAAATCAAACAAACAAACATAAACTTTTTACATGATTCTCTTTCCATGCATTTTTTTTATACATGCACATGTATTTAAGAAAAGTGATATATTAGTCTGGATTACCACGGGGTTTCGAGACTTTAAGTAGCCTTAAGTAAGTATTGTATCTTACACCCCTAGTGTTAATAATGACACCTTACTCACTTATGTCTTTTATACTTGTAAATGTGCATATGAAAAATGGATAAAAGAAACACTCTCTTCTACTTAACAAAATGATGCATACATGAAATATTCCAAATTTTCTTAAACAGCTTCTCTTAGCATTCTCTTTCCATGCATTCCTTTTTGTACATGCACATGTATTTAAGAAAAGTATATTAGTCCGACAACCCTGGGGTTATGAGGCTTTAAGTAGCCTAGGGTCTTGTATCTTACACACCTGGTGCTAACAATGGTGTTGTACTCACTTATGTCTTTTATACTTTTAAATGTGCATATGAAAAATGGATAAAAGAATAACTCTTTTTTACTTAACAACATCATGAATACATGAAACACTCCAAATTTCCTTAAGAAACCTCTCTTAGCATTCATTATTAAGGTGTACTAACATTGCATATATGTATAGATATACTTAGGATTCATTCATGTACATGATACACATGTGGGAAAAAAATAAAATATTGTGTGTTTTGTGATAGTAATTTACTTTACTTAATCTTAAAATGCCTTTCTTTTTGAATAAGTTTGTTTAGGGAAAATCTAAACTTAAGATTAATTAAAATACATAAGAAAACATTCACTAAACAAAAATCATTAATGAATCTACCTTAGAAATTGCTTAAGGTAGGGAGGAAAGAGAAGTTCTCTTCTCTTTTCCTCTCTTTATAACACTTAGTAATTAAGTAGGTTCATTCAAGCCAAATCAAATCATCAAATAAAATTAACCCAAATCAACTAAACAAATTAAATTGAAACCATTCCCTAAGTTGAACATTTTCATACTTAAAAATCTAAACCTTAAACTAGCTAAGCACCACACAAACCTTTTAAAACATACACATTAGCTAAGTCACCACTTCTAGTCCTATGTTAGGTGCATGGTTTGATTTACTTTATTTTTGTGATGTGATATTTAGTCTGATGTTAGAGTGTATGTGAGAATGAATGGTAGGATGATTTATTCTAATCATTATCTTCAGGAGATTGTGCTTAAGGCTGTAATAAAATATAACTACTTTGCTATGTGCTTATCCCCTAAGCATAAAAAATAGTGGACTTGGTTACCCATGTGTGGGTGCTAAGTCCAATTTATATATGCTTAGGAATGTGTGGTTTGTTTAGCTAATCTCTATTTTGCAAGTTTTAGTTAGATTTACTTTTCCCTTTTAATGTACTTTTATAATTAGGATTTTAGAATGATTATTATGGGGGATTAGAATGAACATTGGTTATAAGATTATATCTTATATACCATGTGAAGCCTTTGGAGCATCCACATTCCAACCATTCAAAAGAAGGAACCAAAAGAAGAAAGAAGAAAGAAGAAAAGAAGAAATGAAGACCCCCATAACATGAATTCCTTGCTTAATTATAATTAATTCATTTGTAATCCAGGTTGTATAAGGGTAGAGCTTGGCTACCCACATTTATCTTTTCAGGTTTGTGTAGTGGTGCCCGACCACACTTGGCCTTTTATTCTTTTATATTAGCTTTATAAAAAATGCTTGATGTTTTGTTTAGCTTGTGCATTAAGATCGCATATTTTCCTAGTTTCTTCCTTGCTTTGATGTATGGCCTGGATGATAATTAAGCCCTTAGGAAAAAATAAATCTTCTATCAAATTAATCAACTCAAAATTAAAAATAAACAACTCATAACCTCACTTAAAGCCTAAGTCTAAAAATCAAGATAAAAGAATTAGCAACCCTTATGATGTCTTTCTCACATCATGCAGCATATTTATTCACTCTTGATTTGGAGGTCTTCCACCCATGCTAGAGAACTTGCTTGACCTTTGAGAGCCATGGTGGAAACACACCTCTCATCTTACTTGTTTTGGCCAATAATCTAATTTCTCATGCATTAGGCATAAAAAAAATCCTGAAGCCTCTATCAAATGAATTGTCCAAAAATGAAAATAAAATATTTGAAAATTTTGCAATAGATTTAATTCATTAAACATGCCCTACATGATCTAGTCTTCTAGAGAGTCTGTTTAAGAACTTAGTCTCGTTCTAAATAAATAACAGCTTAGCTATCTTGCATAAAGCATAAGACTTGCCTACATGTATTTAAAATCATAGGAGGAGTTAGTTGGCAGCCACTCCCAGGCAGTTGTAAGTCTAATAGTCAGGAGGTTTATCCTCTCTTGTGGAGGTAAACCATATGCCCATTTTTTCCTTAGATTTAGGTCATGCCTTACTCTCGCCAAAGCTCCCTAGATTTAGGTTCGAGGTTGCTTTTTTCTTGTGGCCATCAAAGCATAAATCCTCACCTCTTAGCATTTCCATGACCTGCATCATGGAATTATAAGCCTTTCTAATAAAAATTCTCAAATAAATTTTTCAAATTTCAAAATGTAAAGCCCAACCATAGTTTGAGATGTTTACTTTTCCTAGCATCACTATTTTTCTTGACTTTGATAATAACTCTCTTTGATCAATCCCATTTGATCTTCCAAAATAAACCAATTTATTAATAGTAACCTTCAAAATCTTTGGAGACAATGATCATTTACCTTTATAGACTTTGTGAATTTTCCTTAAGATCTATATTCTGGGGAACTTCCTCATCCTCATTGTGGGTGACTTTATCTTTCAAGATAATACACTTCCATTGATCATTTTGATAAGAACATATCTACATTGGTGTCTCTAAATGTGTATATTTCTTTCATTTTAAAAAGGATGAATGCAAAAATATTTTCACCACAGAAGTCTAGAGAGCATCCCAATCTATTATATAGTTTGGCTTTATGTATTTGAAGTTGAAGAGAATTATTTTGTTTGAGTTGAAATTTTATTAAGTTACTGGGCTTATAATCTAGCAACACAAGATTATGAAATGCCTAAGAGGTGAGGATTTATGCTTATAGCCCAAAGAAAATAGCAACCTAAGATCCTAAATCTAGGGAGCTTTATCATAAGCTAAAGCACGACCTAAATCTAAGCAAAGATAGGCATAAGGTTTACCTCCACTTGAGGATAAATAACTGGGCTTACAACCTGTAAATGGTGCCTAGAGTGGCCGCCAGCTAACACCTTCTATGATTTTAAAATCATGTGGTCTAGTTATATGAATTGCAAGATAGCTAGGGTAGTTATTTATTTAGAAAGAGACTAAAGTCCTTAAACCACTTCCTAAGAGGCAAGAGCATAAGTGGTATGAATAATGACTTAATCTAATGCAAAAATATTTTCAAGTATTATTCCAATTTTGAAACTTCATTTTGACAAAGGCTTTAGGATTTTGATGCCTATATGCAAGATGAAAATAGGTTATAGGTCAAATCAGCTAGAAGATGGTGTTCTCCACCATAAGGGATGCCCTCACAGGTCAAGCATTCTCCTATTTGCAAGAATGGAGATCCTTTGTGTTCAAGAGAGAAAGAATATGCATGCATGATGTGAAACATACAATCATACGGCTAAGGGGTTGTTAAATCTTTTAATTATATTATTTAATGCCTAGACTTTATGGTGAAGTTATGAAAAAATTTTAGTTATGAGTTGTAGGGTAGAAAATTTATTTATCTGAGCCTAATCACATCGCTACATTAAAGCATCAATCATAGAACTATGAAAAGCATGATATTTAATGCAATTTAAACATATCAAATAATTTTATAGCTACCGCAAAAGAATAACAGGTTGGTGTGATCGGGTGTCGTCGTATAACCCAAAAAGAAAAGATGGGTAGCCGAGCTTTACCCTTATCAACCCAGAATTACAAAATAATAATTATAATTTATAAATGAATAAGTGATATGGGGGATCTTCAAGTCTTCTTGTCTTCATGTTTCCTTGATTTCTTCTTTTTCCTTTGATTTGGTGGACCAAGGCATCACATGGCACCCCAGGACAAAGCCTTCTAACCAATGCTCATCCTAATCCCCATAGCACTAATCCTAATTCCTAATTCAAAAATTACATTAAAAATAGAAAAAGTAAATCTAACTACACCTACAAAATAGGGGTTAGCTAAGCATACATATAATCTTAAGCAGTTATACTTATAATTTGGACTTAGCACCATGCACATGAGTAACCAAGCTCACCTAACCTAGCTTGGATTATGCTTAGGAGTTTTAAGCAACTGCAAAAGAGAGCATTTATATTTATTTTTTAGCACCCCTTAAGTATAATCCCCTACAAAAAATATGATTAGGCTAACATCAGCCTAACATCTAGTCTACGAAACATACACCCTAATATCCAGTCTAAAATAATATATCACAAAATAAGACATACATCCCACCATGCACCGCCCTAACATAAAGCTAGAAGTGGTGAATTAGTTCTAATGTGTGTGTTAAGGCTTGTGTGTATGTCTTAACTAAGCATTAGCGCTATAAATTTCTAAGTGTAGAAAGATTTAATTTAGCATAAAATGTAGGTTTTACTTCAAGTTGTTTAGTTGATTTGAGAATTTAATATATATTTTGTTTTGTTTCACATGATTTACACTTAGCATCTAAGTGTTATCAAGAGAAGGAAGAGGATTTCCCTCTTTCATCCCTACCTTAAGCCACTTTCTAAAGTATATTAATTTAATTTAGTTCTCTTTAGTGAATAGCTTATTAAATGATTTAATAAATCCTAAGTTTTGGTTCACTTTAAATAATTCTACTTAACATGAAAGGCATCTTAAGATTAATTCTATTGGATTACTAACATATGACACATGTCAAATCATCCCTTTCCATCACATATATCATGCTTATGATTTTAATCCTAATCACACCTACACATGCAATATATTTTTGACTCACATATATGATGAATGTATGTATGTGTATATAGAATTTATATTCATTTTATGTGATTGAATTATTTGATCATATGTGATTGAATTATTTAATCATATTAGTTTAAAGCTCTATCTAAATTCTTATACAAAATACATAGGATGAGATTAAATAGGTATGTATCATTGTTAACCAAGAAGTGAGGTAATCAGTGACCTCCTTGGGGTTATTTAAAGCCTCGTATTCCTGGGATGTCCAAACTATACCCATTTGCATTCATACTTATGTAAATTTGTATATATATGAATATAAGATAAGAATTACAATGATTAATTAATCCAATGACTAAGCAATTATGAATGCATGTATTTTTTTAAATATAAAAGAGGATTATCATTTTCTAACTAAATACACTCATGCATGTATAAAAGACATAAACAAGAACATGCTTTTGTTAACCAGGGAAGTGAGGTAATCAAATGACCTCCTAAGGGCTACTTAAAGCCACGTATTCCCATGATGCTCAGACATATACCCATTTGTCTTGAATACATACACATGTATTTATAATTAAGAAGATGAAAATCATGCAAATATTGTATTTCTTTTGAATGAATTATTTAGGTACATGATTTAAAGCTCTATCAAAATTCTTATGTTAAAGATACATAAGAATGAAATCAAACAAGTATGTGTCACCGTTAGAGAAGTGCGGTAATCAAATGACCTCCTTGGGGCTACTTAAAGTCTCGTATTCTCAGGATGTCCAGGCTATATACCCATTACATTCATACTTATGTAAATCAATATGTGAATAAAGGAAAGAGACTTTAAATCATGCACTTAAGATATAATCACATACATCTCCTATGTTTATAACTAGCATCACAAAATATGTTATTCTTCATTTATAAGCTTTTGAAAAATATATTTGGATTTAATAGTGATAGCCACACATATATTAAATTAAATCAACACATGCAAGCTTAACATAAAGGAAACTTCATTTGATTTAATTAACTTTGAAAAGAGATGAATGTATGAATCAAGTGACATGCAAAATTTAATATGATTGGAAAGGAATAACTAAACATGAACACATGATTTCATTCAATCAAATTAATTCCTAAGGACAATCATATCAAATAACACTATTTTAAATAAACCAAAGTTCTTTATGTATCATTTTAATTTCATATTCAATTTGATTTAAGGAGTGTAAGAAGAAGTTTGCTAATTATAACCCATCCCCATGTTTGTAAGTTAATTTTGTATAATGAAATATGATTAAGTTGATTTTATGGATTAATTAAGTTGTAAAATGTGTTAAGTTCATTAATTAACCCATTCATATGTTACCTTAACATAATTATCCAAATAATTGTGAGCCAACATGATATATAAATGAGTTAAAAAAAAGTAAATTAGCAATGGTCCTAGAAAATGAAAGGGCCTAATGCAATTAGTTCATAATTAATGGTTAATTAGATTAAGAAAATTAAGTACTCTTATTTTTTCATACATGTGGATTAATCATAATTCCTTAAATGTCTTTAGGTTATTAAAGACCTAAAGATCGGCCCTTCAACTAATTAATCAATACTAGATGCGATTTATATTTTTAATTTAACTAATTAAGTAATTAATTAACCAATTAGTCCTTAATAAATTTTCTTCAAAAGTGAAAAGAACTTAGGGAAAGAGACTAGGAAAGAGGTCACAATCCTTTTCCAGAAGTCCCCTCACTATTATACAGTGATTAAGAAGCATTAATTAATTAGTTACTATTCATGTGATTAGTTAACCTTTAATTAAATTAGAAAAGTAATTAAGGCTTAATTGGCTAATTTCAATTAACAACCAATAAATCCCAAGAAAATTAGGGAAGGTAGAGGTCATCCTTAAACAATCGGAAGTTTGAGGTTAATTAATTAATTAAGGAGTAATTAAGATAATTAATTTTTAATTAAACCTTAAGATTTAATTACAATTCAATTAAGGATATTTTAATAAATTTCTATCTAAAATACCTTTAAAATAAGTATTTACTTGTATTTTTTAGATTTTTTTTATGATTTATTATAATTATTACAAGTTTTATCCATTAATTTCAATTATTTAAGCCTAATTAAGCCTAATCCCATTGGCTCCACATGGCGCACTAACACGACATGCTTTCCACATGACACTGCGGGATTAACTATTAAAGCACATTTGAGTGGATGGCGAATGGATGCGCTTTTGATCTTTACAGTTTGATCTCGAATCAAATGACACAAATCGATCCCATGATTAATAAAGGATAAAATGGGATAAATCTTATGGATATAATCATTGTCTCCATTTTGATCAGAAATGGACGGTGCATGAACATCATTCCACGTGATGAAGGATGAAAGTTGTCCACCACGCCACACAATCGCTCACGCTCACACCAAATGGATCCCACACCTTCATGACAATGTAGGGGATCCAAAAGTCAAGATCATGTGGCATTCAACTTTCCTTCAAAACTTCAAGGAAGCTCGTTTAATGGCATTACCTCACCGATCTAAGATCGGGTGCACGCCAGGTAGCTTGAGATGAAGCCCTGTTGAGCAGCAATTGGGTTGATTCCAAGTGGTTCGCTTGGAAGACCAAGATTCATCCTTTGGAAGCTCAATCTTGATCAAAGTGGCACCTCTAGTGGGCTTGGAGCTTAGAGGAAGATTCGTATAGCTTCGACAAGATGTGGGATGGTGTGTAGAATTTTTTGGTATGGTTTGAGGGAGGTAAAATCGGACAAGGGTATCCTATTTGGCCAGAATTAGAACCACGATGGAAGTCTTAGGAATGATGGGGAGCTTGCTAGGGAGTTCGAAATGCCTTAGGAAGCTCAAGATTCAATCGATGTGTTTGAAATGCATATTGAGGGGTATATCCCTCTCTATGATGGACGGATGGGATTGTCTTCTATTTCTCGGCCTGCCAGCCACCGCCAGAGCACCAGAGTGGTCGCCATCATCTCCACGTGGCACGACTTAAGTGGAGGAATGCTTGGGAGATGGCTCAGGGCAGATGTGGCTTGGTTTGTTTCCATTTGGTTCTTGACTTGTGAGGGAGGTGAGTTAACTCACCTCCTTTGGTCTATAAAGCAATGGGTGGGCTAGGGTTGTGTTAGACCCCAAAATGGAGTGTTTAATGGCTGCCAAGGGTGACAAAAGAGTGAACTTTGCTATTTTGGGTAGAATCCTATGTGAGGTGGCATATCCAAGAGAGATTGATTTGGGTTGGGTTGGTCAGGTTTCAAGTGGTCAAGGCTTGGTTCAAAGGGGTTTGGCTCAATTTGACCCTTATAGGTCAAATTGGGCTATGTTGGGTTAGGTTGACTAATTGGTCAAATTGGGTCAAACCAAAGCATTGGTTAGGTTCAAATAATGATTTGAAGAGTTTTGGTTCAAGTGGTTTCAATAAATTTGTCCTAGGTTTGATTTTAGCTCATTTGGATTTATATAGGTCAAATGGGTCAAGTTGACCAATTTGACCAACTTGGTCAAATTGGCTTGGGTTGGGTGTAGATTCATGTTCATTTGGTTAATTGAATATGAATGTAGGCTTTGGTTTGAGTTGATTTGGATTTAGTTTGGATTTAGGCCAATTTGACCCTTTAGATCAATTTAAGCTAAGTTGATCAATTAAATCCAATTGGTTAAACTGGGCTCAATTATGGCTTTGGTCAAGTTCAATAATCAATTTAGAATGAACTTGAGCCATTGGTTGTAATCAATTTGGGTTGGATCATGATTTGACTTATTTTGGCCTTTTACGTCAATTTGGGTCAACTTGGGTCAAATGGCCAATTGGATTTAGTTTGGCTCAATTGATGGTCAAGTCATATTCAATCATTGATCATAGGTTCATGTGAATTAATGATTTCAATTGATTTGGTGTAGGGTAAGTTTTGACTAGTTTGGGTTCATATGTGTTAAAGGGTTGACTTAGTCAAATGACCAAGTTGATTTGGTTTGACCCAATTTAAGGCAATTGATCATCTTAGGGTGATCAATGATCATGGTATGAGGTTTGGATGGGCTTGGTTCAATCTAATTTAGGTTGGATTAGAACTTGGTTCAAATGGGTTCTTTAGGTCACTTTAGGTCAAGTGAACCTAAATGGGTCAATTGGCTTGATTTTGGTTTGATTAAGGTTTAGTTGAATTTATATATGAGTTTAGGATTAAAATATAAATTCAACTGCAATCAATTTGGGCTAAAATAGGTTTTGGTTCATTTGAAATTTTCAAGTCAAATGATTTTTAATTTGGCTTGATGATTGTAGATTTCATTTATATTTGGATAGATGATTGAAGGAATGATTGATTCAAGAGAAAATCCATTGATTTTGGATTGAGTTGGATAGGATTTGGCTAAGTCCAAGGAATTTGCTCAAAGGATTTAGATTGGGATTTGATTTGATTTTGGATTTGGTTTTAGTCATTTGAATGTCTATTTCATTTATATTTGGGAAGATAATTGAAGGAAGAATGTATAGAATGTATAGTAGACTTACATCTTCTAAAGCAAAGAACAACCACTAGGGTGATCTGTTGGTAGCACAACAAATTGAACTTGAATTTATGCAAATCGTCTGGAAAGAATGCGAGACTTACATCTTCCAAAGAACGACCGGGTGACTGTTGGTGGCACAATAAGTCGACTCAATCTACAGAGAGTGTCATTGGGGACTTATCTAAACTAGAAGTCGGATTCTATAGGGTGTTTTGCTTTTTTAAAGATAGCTTGCTTGAGAAATGTACCACTGGGGGCATTATCCTAATCCACAAGAGAATATATATATATTTATTGTGGACCCTATTAGTGTGCAAGGGACCACACTAAGAATGGGCTATATCAATCTTGACCTATCTCAAATTTATTAGACAAAGAGAGGATCTGAAGCATCCACGAAATAGAATCTCCAACCACAGGGGCGGTTACTAGGAAAGGGGGACTGTCCAATCTAGTAGTAACCTGGGTAATGTCTAAATGGGGTCGCAAAGGACGTGATCCAAATAGAGTGCCCACAAGGGAGGTGCCACTATGGGTGTTATCTTGGACCTTATAAATAAGATAGCCTGTAGGTGTACGGTGGCCAACTCAAGAAGAAAGCATTGCAGACTTATATATATCATGAGTGGTGTACCCACCTGGTGGGTCGCTGTCAGCATAGCGAACACCAACCAACCTAAGGTGCCCATCGGTGTGCGACGATCAGTCTAGAAAGAAGGTGTGTAGACTTATATCTCCCTAAAATAGAACTGATCGTAGGGATAGTTTGTCATCGACTCGATAGATGCTATCCAACCTAGGGCTTCCCGTCGGTGTACAACGACTATGCTAGGAAGAAAATATGGCAGACTTACATCTTCCAAAGAAAGGAACAATCGCTGGGGTGACCCATTGTTGGCACAATAGATCGACCCGACCTAAGGACGACTACTAAGTAGGGAGTCACAAAGAAGGAATGGACCTAGACTTGAAGTAGTCAGGAGAATAGGAACCACTGGGGGGACTTACCTAAACTTCAAATATACTCGACCCAGTTAGTGCATGATGGCTAGCTCAAGAAGAAAGTGTAGCAGACTTATATCTTTTTAAATGAAGTCATCATGATGGCAGCTCACCGACCATGCAGTAAGGCCTACCAAACTATTAGAACACTCGTCAATGTGTAGTGGAAAAGTAAGGAAGGAAAGCATAGTAGACTTACATCCTCCAAAGCAAGAAGACCACTAGGGTGAGACACTAGCAATGTAGCACATTAATCGACCTATCACCAAGTGAGTACCACGGGGTTATCTCGAACTCAAAGTATCGAGATAAAAGATTTGTGTTTGTTGTGTAATTTTTTTTTTGTGTTGTGTTGATGAATTATAGGATGCCACTTGGGTTCTCTTACACCTACCCCAAACACGTCATGGCAGATTTACGAACAAAATAATTTTAGTTTGGAGGAGATTGAATTCGAAACAAAATTTTATTATTGATAATTATTTTTAAACATAATATCATGAATAATATTTCTTTAAATAAAGCCAATTGGTTAGAAGCATTGGGCGCTCTCCCTTATGATCAATAAGCTAATAAGATTCTTTTTGGTAAGCCTTCTCTATGGAAAAAAAGCATTCCCAAGTGGGTTCAAACTTATCTCCCATCTTCGACGGCAACAATTGGTCTCCTTAAAACTAAAATAAGCTCTCCTACTTGAAAAGCTCTAGGACAAATCAACTTGTTGTGAGCTTGAATAATTTTGGCTTTGTACAACTCAAGGTTCTGGCATTCCCGTAAGCGTCTCTCCTTCAAACCTTTGAGCTCTTCTAACTGCAACTTGGCGTTCTGCTCCATTATGATCTTACTACCCACAACTATCCTTAGTGATGGGAGTTGGACTTCTAAGGGTAGAACTGCTTCATACCCATACACTAAGGAGAAAGGGGTAGATTGAGTTGGAGTTATGTAAATGGTGTGGTAGACCCATAAGGCTTCAACTAACTACTCATGCTACTGCCATTTGTTGTTGTCGAGTGTCTTCTTCAATATTTGGATGAGAGTTTTATTGAAGGCTTCTGCCAAGCTATTTATCCTCGGGTAGTAGATGATAGAGCATCTCCAATCTATGTTGTGTCTCTGGGCAAAGTTATTGATCTTGGTGATCTCAAATGCAATATCATTATCAGATATAATTTGTCATGGTACCCTGAATCTATATACGATATAGTTCCTGAAAAACTGGAGCACATGCTGAACTGTGACCTCTCTGAGTGGAATCGCCTCCGCCCATTTGGAAAAGTAGTTGGTAGCAGCTAGGATAAATAGATGACCTTTAGAAGAATGAGGGTCAATTAGACCCACTGTCGACTAACACTGAATGGCCATGAGGCCATTATTGGATGTAGAATGATGGGTGGCTGGTCTAGGACCATACCGTATACCTGACATTGGTGGCATCACCTAGCTATTTCTATGTAATCTGTGATCATCGATGGTAAGTAGTATCTTAGTCTCATGATCTTGGCTTTCATCTTTGGACTGGATTGGTGCACTCTGCATAATCCTGAGTGTACCTCGGCCACAATCTACGAGCTTCATGTCTGTCCAAATAGCGTAACCACATATGATTGAAGGACCATCGATACAAGGTTCCATCCACGAGAGTGTAGGAATAGTGACTTCTCCTGAGATAGTTTGTACTATTTAGGTAATCCATGAATGGTTACCTCCAATCTAACTCATCGTCCTTTTTGGCAACAATAACCTCCCCTTCAAGAGAGTACTTTTTGATGAGTTCAGCATCAATAAGGGATAAGACTTATCTATTTTGGACCCTTATTGATATAAACTCATCATCCATACATGCCAACTCCTTGGCCAATTTGGCTAAAGCATTTGCTACAGCATTTTCTCCACGAGGAATCTTGTAAATGGTAACCTCTAGGATTTGGGATAATAACTCCATGGTGTACTTAAGGTAGTGATGGAGCTTATGCTTTAGAACCTTGTAAGACCCAGGGATTTGGTTGATGACGAACTGAGAATCCCCAAAGATGTTGATATTTTAGATGCTTAGAGTAACAGCTAACTCTAGATCGGCAATCAAAGCCTCATATTCAGCTTTGTTGTTGGTGCAAGGATTGGATAGGTGATATGATAATCTCATCACATCGTGGTCTAGAGTTAGGAGAACTATTCCTATCTCTGCCTTCCCTGGGATAATAGATCATGGTTCTTCTCCTCTTTGAGAGGAAGCTGCACCATCAAACTACATCTCTATCGACCTCACTTTTAGAGTGAGTCCTCAACTTCCTCATCATAGATCTAGGACTCTTATAACATTGAGATCTTCTTAGTCTTAAGCCACTTCTAGTGATTAAGTGAATACTTAACCTAAGCTTAGAGAATTAGAAGAGTTAGCTACTAGAATAGATTATGCCCTAGGGACTCAGGAAGACTTGCCAACCATATAACCTAAACCCAATCCATTCTTTCCTTCTCAAACCAAACCTCAAGTTCATACCAAACCAAAAACCAAATTTCTAAGACTCATAATCAATCTCATGATCAAATTAAGCTCAAAATTTCTCCATAAAACCTCATGATTAAATTCAGAACCCTTTCTAAGCCCTTCGATATCATCTTATGGAGTTAGCCTTAATCAAATTCAAATTAATTCTAATTCATTTGATTTTCTCAAATATCAATTCAATCTTTCAATCAAACTATCAATTTTCAATTCAAATCCAACTTTAAATGATTCAACCCCAATGATCAAAATTAAATCCAAACTTAACCCTTTCTAAGCCCTTTTGGCCTTCCTTCATGAGCTTAGTCAAATTTGCTTCCAAATCACTCTAAATTCAAGTGATTTTCTCATGAATCATTTATATCTATATTCTCAAATATAAATAAAATATAAATTGAAATAGCCAAAACTAAATCCAAAATCAACCTAAAATCCAATCAAATCCAAATTAAACTTAACCAAAGCCTACATATATTCCAAATGATCAACTGAACCCAAACCAAGCCATTATTCAAGCCAATTTGGTCAATTGGGTCAAATTGGTCAACTTAGCCCAAATTGACCTAAAGGATCAAATTGGCTAAAATCCAAATTAAATCCAAATTAAACCAAATTGATTGAAATCAATTGAACCAATATATTCCAAATGATCATTTGAACTTGACCCAACCCTTGGTTTGACCCAATTTGACCAATTGGTCAACCTAACCCGATTTGACCTAATTTGGTCCAAATAGGTCAAATTGACCCAAATTAAACCAAATGAACTCCAAATGACATGAAATTTGGTCCAACTCACTTTTGACTCATTTCAAATCTGTTCAAATTGAATTCATTGCTAAATGACTACTTTGCCCTTGGGTCAAGGGCATCCCATGAGAAAAGACACTTGCTCAAATGGTCATTTCTCTTCCATGGTCACTTGGCACTCATCCATTGATCGACCTAGGCATTAAGAACACTGATCATCTAATCCAAGAGGTGGTTGGGTAGCCATGACTCATGGGGAGGTGAATTCACCTCACCTCTCCCATTGGGACACTTGGCATAAAGGACTTCCATCTCCCCTTGCTAAGACACCCATTTGTCCTTCAAGGCAGCCACTTCTCATGACTTAGCCAAGCAAAATGAGCCACCTAGGATGATTCCATTTCATTCCCAGCCACCTCAAGCCAAAGGACACCCATTTGGAGCCAAAAATCAAAAATGAAAGAAAATTTTCGGCCAAAACCAAAGCACAAAAAACAGAGACCCTTATTTTCATTCTCCCACTCTCATTTCATCCTCCTAGAGATCCCAAACCAACCAGCAAACATTCCCACTTGATTTTGAGCAAAAACTAACAAAATCAAGTATATTTTAGTGAGGAAGTGGTGGCCATAGGATAACACATCATTTCATAGTGAAAGTGAAGGTCTAGGCTCATTCCAGGGCTTCTTCCTCCACTCAAAAGCATGCTTGGATCATCACCGCTGTATTTTGATGTAACTTTCAAGAAAAGAATTTCTTGTTTTTGTAACGATTTTGCAATTTTAAGAATTTTAAAATCCCTCCAATTCTTTTATTTTATAGAATCCTAATACAAAATAAAGTTTTCCTAGATGCAAAGAGCCCATTCAAATGAAATTTCATTTAGATTTTGCAAAATTTGCAAAACCCTCAATTTATTGTTTTGTCAACAAACATCGTCATCCAATGTTTAGAGATTGCCTTATATATCTTGTGTTTTGACCTATCAGATCACATAGATCAAAGCCAGATCGTTTGATCCACGATCGGATGGTTCGATCTGATCTGCGCATCGCTCTCCTGCTCCCCACGATTTTTCGCTCGCGTGTTGCGATAGAGCCACGTGACCCACTCACGCGGTGCCACATGCCACGCGGAACCACGCAGCCCAATCGCATGGTGCCACAGGGCACCACACTGCCATGTCAGCGTCGCATGGTGCTCACTAAGTTAAGTAGGAAATTTTGAATTTTCTGATTTTAAAAATTATTTAAATCACCTATAACTTCAAAAATTCATAAAAAAATAAAATACATAATAGAAAATTTTAAATAAGGGCTCATTGGAATCATCTTTCCTAGAAGCATCCAACAAACCTAAAATCCCCAAATTTTATTATGCATTTTAAGCTTAATTTAGCTTTTAGTGAAAATTAAATTTCATGTTGAAATTTTCAAGTATTGAAATTGAAGTAAAAAATGCTCTCACCATAAAAATTTCAAGTCAAAACAATTTCTGGATTGCAAGATATTACATTATGAAGCTCAAATGGTCTATTTTAACAAAAATAAATTAATGGACTTTATAAAAATCATGAAAAATCATTTAAAGTAACTGAAACTTTGAAAAATCATAACAAATCATAAAAAATTTATAAAAACACAAATAAATACTCATTTAAAAGGTATTTTAGAGGAGAATTTAATAAAAATATTTTCAATTAATTTTGAATAGTAATTAAGGCTTAATTTGGGTTTAATTAAAAACTTAATTAGCTTAATTACTCTCTAATTACCCAAGTAATTAATCTCAAACTTTCTGAGGTTGATTAATGGGATTACCCCTACCTCTCATAATTTTCTTGAGATTTATTGCTTGGTTAATTAGGAAAATTACTTATCTTAGCCCTAATTACTTTTTAAATTAATTAAGTGATTAATTAACATTCTAAATAGTAAAGAAACCATTAATTAATCTTGTTAATCATTTTGAAATAGTGAATGGGCATGGGGAATGAGATTGGGACCTCTTTCCCATTCTTTTCCTTAAGTTTATTTCACTTGACTTGAAACTAATTAATTTGGGACTAATTAAATGGTTTAATTAATCAAATTAAAATCATAATCATTCTAGATCTCATCTAATTAAGTTTCTTGGGTAAATCTTCTGGTGTTTAATAACCTAAAGCTATTTAAGGAAATTATGGCTAACCTACATGTGAGGAGAAGCCATAAAAGTACTTAATTATGTTCCTTAACCTAATTATTTATTAATTATGAGCTAATTGCATCAGGCCCTTTCATTTCTTAGGATCATTGCAAGTTATTTTTCATGCATATCATATTGGCTCATAATTATTTAATTACTACTTTAAGGTAACATAGGTAAGGGTTTAATTAATTGATTAAATCCATGCTTAACTTAACCAATTCATAAAATCACCCTAATTACTTTTCATTAAATCTAATTAATTTACATATGGGGAATGGGATTAGGAATAACAAATCTTTCTCACATTTCTTAAATCAAATCAAACATGAAATTTAAGAAATAAATGGCATTAAGGAACTTTGGTTTGTTTTAAATGATCTTATTTAATATGGTTGTCCTTAGGAATTAATTAGATTGAATGAAATTATGTGCTTATGTTCTTTTATTTCTCTCCAATTGTATTAAATGTTGTATGGCTTGGATGCGATTAGGCTCTTAGGGAAAAATAAATCTTTTACCCAACTACAATTCATAATTAAATTTCTAAATAACTTATAACCTCACATAAAGCCTAGGCATTAAATCAAGATAATTAAAAGATTTAGCAAACTCTTAGTTGTATTTTTATATGTTTAATATCATGCATGCATCTTCTACTACTTTTGCAAAAATGAGAGCCTCCGCTCTTGCACGCATGGGAACCGCTTGACCTATGAGAGCAACTCCTACTAATGGAGCTTTACCGTCTTCTCTCTTTATTTGGCCCATAACTCATTTCAACATGTATTTAGGCATACAAAAATCCTATGACCTTTGTCAAAATGAAGTGTCCAAAAATAAATAAAATTTGAAAAGATTTGCATTAGACTAAGTCATTATTCATATCACTCATGCACTAGTCTCTTAGGGAGTGGGATTAAGGACCTTAGTTTTCTTTCTAATAATAACAACCTAACCATCTTGCAAAATATATGACTTGACCACATTATTTTAAAACATAAGAAGAGTTAGCTGGCTGTCACTCCAAGCGGTTATAAGTCCAGCAGTCGAGTGGTTTACCCTCTCTTGTGGAGGTAAACCATATATCCATCTTCACTTAGATTTAGGATGCACTTTGGCCCTCGCTAAAGCTTCCTAGATTTATGATATGAGGCTGCTATTTTCTTTAGGCTACAAGTATAATTCTTCACCTCTTAGGTATTTTCACAACCTTGTATTGTGAGATTATAAGTCCTAGCTTTCTAATAAAATTCCAATTCAAGCATATAATTCTCCTCAATTTTAAACATATAAAGCCCATTCATAAGATAGATTAGAATGCTTACTAGGTTTCCTAATATCATGAGCATTTCCTATTCATCTTTCTTTGGCTTCGATAACAAGTCTCTCCTTTTTTATCTATCCCGATTGATTTTCCAAACATTGCCAATTTATTGATAGTCCTATCTTTAAAATCTTTGGAGACAATGATTACCTACTTTAATCGAGAGTATTCCTAAGGAACTCACCTTCCTTATGATGTAATTAACTATGGGGGCTTGCCCCATAGGGAACTTTCAAACAAAGTTTAAATAAACCCTACTTTATTCATCCATGTAAAGTAAGGGGAAAATCTCTGGTATGTTTGAAGACCAATCATGCCTTAGTAGTCCTTATTAGGTGATTAGGTCCATTGTAGGGTGGTGATTTCTATCTTTCAAGATAGTTCACCATTCCTTGATGTTATACCCGATCACCTCAATAAGTACACCCTCAGATCTGTGTGGTGTCCCCCAAACACATAATCAAAAACAAACCCCATAATCTCCCAACGGTGAATGCTAGTGTCCACTAAGTTCATGATTTATTCATCGGGGAGGTCATCACTAAGTGGAGAATCAACTGGAAGTGGGTGTGCTACTAAGAAATCTACAAGTGCTTATCCTTTCACTGCACGGAGGGATATGAAAGTAATGTCAAACCACGACAAAATCATGGACTAACGTGCCTACCGCCCAGATAACGTCGACTGTGTCATGAGATATTGCAGTGGATTGATCCTAGAGATAAAGTTCACCTTATAAGAAAGCATGTAATGTCATAGCTTTTAGGATGCAAAGATTAAAGCTAGGCAATGTTTCTCAATAGGTGGATAGTTTGCTTCAGCAGGGTTAAATGACGGCTGAGGTAGTAGAGTGCATTTTCCTTCCCTTCGTTGTTAGCTTGAGCCAACAAAGCACCAAATGAGTCATCTAATGCAGCAGTGTAGAGGATGAGCGGCTTGCCCGGGATAGGACTTGTTAGAACTGGCGAGCGTAATCAGGTAGTGCTTGATGTCTTCAAAGGCATGCTGATACTTATCATCCCACTTGAACTTGGCATCTTTCGGATATGTTGGATATAAAACATCTTAAATATGCCAACCACCCTTAAAATGATCTAAGTTGAGTTAAACTTTTAGGGGGTGGCATTTCTAATATTGCTTTGATCTGAGTTGAGTTAAACATAAATAAGCCAACCGCCCTTGAAATTGATTTTGATTCCCTAGTGTCGGACAATAAACCCAAGTAATTTCCTTAAAGCTACTCCAAATGCATACTTCACAGGGTTCATTTTAAGGTTAAATTGTCTTAACTGTTTGAAAACTACTCTCAAGTCAAAGAGATGGACTTTTTTTTACTATTGATTATGAGATCATCGACAAAACATTTGACTTGAAGATGAATAAGTTCATCAAAGATTCGAGTCATGGCCTATTTGTATGTAGCACCGGCATTTTTAAGGCCGAAAGGCATGACCCTATAGCAATAGATTTTGATCGGGGTTCAAAAAATAGTATTTTTCTCATATTTAAGAGCCATCTTTATTTGATTATATCTAGATGAGCCATTCACAAAAGAGAAGACTACATGAGATGAGGTAATGCCCACTATTAGTTCTAGTAATGATAGTGAAAATTCATCCTTTAGACATGTCTTATTTAAGTCCCTAAAATTGATGCATATGCGAATTTGACCTTTCATCTTCTTAACTAGGATGACATTGGACAACCAGGTAGGATATTTTTCTTTGACAAATAACCTCGGATGGGTCAAAAATCCTCAGCGGATTCAATTCAACCTCTTCCATACAGATTACTATCATCAAGTAATACTTTGACAAATAACCTCGGATGGGTCAAAAATCTTTCACGGATTCGATTTGACCTCTTTCATACAGGTTAATGTCATCAAGTAACACTTTGACAAACAACCTTGGATGGGTCAAAAATCCTCAGCAGATTCGATTCGACCTCTTCCATACAGGTTGACATCATCGAGTAACACTCTGATAAACAACCTCGGATAGGTCATAACTTTGTACCTGCTCCACACATGTTAACGTCACTGAGTAATACTCTGACAGATAATTTCGGAAGAATCAAAATGTTTAACATCTTACACACAAATTAACGTCATACCTTGACAAAATAACCTCGGATGAGAGTTAAAACTATTGACTTCTTCCACACAAGTTAAATGTCACTGAGTAAAACTCTGAAAACCAAGCTAAGATAGGTCAAAAATCCTTGGCAGATTCGATTCGACTCTTCCATACAGGTTAACGTCATCAAGTAACACTTTGACAAACAACCTCGGATGGGTCAAAAATCCTCAGCGGATTCGATTCAACCTCTTCCATACAAGTTACTATCATCAAGTAATACTTTGACAAACAACCTCGGATGGGTCAAAAATTCTTCGCGGATTTGATTTGACCTCTTCCATACAGGTTAATGTCATCAAGTAACACTTTGATAAACAACCTCAGATATGTCAAAAATTCTCAGCAGATTTGATTCGACCTTTTTCATGCATGTTAACATCATCGAGTAACACTCTGACAAATAATCTCAAATAGTTCATAACTTTGTACCTATTCCTCACAGGTTAAGGTCATCGAGCAACACTCTTACAAACAACCTCGGATGGGTCAAAAATCTTTGGCGCATTCGATTCGACTTCTTCCATACATATTAACGTCATCAAGTAACACTTTGACAAACAACCTCGAATGGGTCAAAAATTTCAGCGGATTTGATTCGACCTCTTCTATACATGTTAATGTCATCAAGTAATAGTTTGACAAACAACTTCAGATTGGTCAAAAATTCTCAGTATATTCGATTCAACATCTTCCATACAAGTTAACGTCATCAAGTAACACTTTGACAAATAACCTCGGATGGGTCAAAAATTCCCAACATATTTGATTCAACCTCTTCCATACAAGTTAATGTCATCAAGTAACATTTTGATAAACAACCTCAGATGGGTCAAAAATTTTCAGCAGATTCAATTCGACCTCTTCCATACAAGTTAACGTCATTATGTAACACTTTGACAAACAAACTCAGATGGGTCAAAAATTCTCAGCAGATTCGATTCAACCTCTTCCATACAAGTTAATGTCATCAAGTAACACTTTGACAAACTAACTCAGATGGGTCAAAAATTCTAAGCGGATTCGATTTAACCTCTTCCATACAGGTTCATGTCATCAAGTAACACTTTGACAAACAACCTCGGATGGGTCAAAAATCCTCAGCAGATTTGATTTGACCTCTTCCATACATATTAATGTTATCAAGTAACACTTTGACAAATAACCTCAGATGAATCAAAAATTCTCAACATATTCGATTCAACATCTTTCATACAGGTTAATGTCATCAAGTAATACTTTGACAAATAATCTCGGATGAGTCAAAATCTCCAGGATTCGATTCCTCTTCATATAAAGTTAATATCATCAAGTAACACTTTGATAAATAACCTGATGGAAAAATCCTCGGATTGATTATACCCTTCCATACAAGTCAACGCATCAAGTAACATCATGAAGAATGACACTCAAATTATCGAATTTTGAGTTTTCTGAGGAATGATTCCTAATCAATGCTTCCCCACCACCTTGGCAGTTGTCAACTATTGGAGTTTCAAGAAAGTCAATTTTCTATAAACTACGAGCCTTGATCGCCTCCAAACCCAGTCGGTCCGACGATGACAGTTGACGCCTCTTTCGAGGGAAAACTAGAGCCTCGCCGCATGAACTACGGACCTTGATCTCCTCTCAATGGTCGGTGGACGAGGATTTTGACGCTTCTCGAGGGAAATTGGAGCCTCACATATGAACTACGGTCTTGATTGCCTCCAAACTTGGATGAGGACGCTTAACTCTTCGAGGGAAAATGGAGTGCATGAACTACGAGCCTTGATCACCTTCAAACTCGATCGGTCCAACGAGGACAGTTGATGCCTCTCTCGAGGGAAAACTGGAGCCTCATCATATGAACTGTGGGCCTTGATCGCCTCTGAACTCGGTCGGTCCGACGAGGATAGTTAACGCCTCTTTCGAGGGAAAATTGAAGGCTCGTCTTATGAACTATGGGCCTGATTGTCTTCGATCCCGGTCGGTTCGATGAGGACAGTTGATGCCTCTTTCGAGAGAAAACTAGTGCCTCATCATATGAACTACGAACTTTCATCGCCTCAACGGGTCCGACGAATATGACGCCTCTTCGAGGGAAAACTTGAGCCTCATGAACTACGCCTTGATCACCTCAACCACGGTCGACAAGGATAGTTGACGCTCTATCGAGGGAAAATCGACATGCCAGATGAACTATGCCTGATCACCTCCAAACGGACGGGACTTGATGCCTCGAAAATCGAGCCTCGTCAGATGAGCTAGTCTTGATCAAGTGAATGACCTTCTTCTAAGAAGAAGGTCAGAGCTTCGCTGACAAAAGAAGAAAAAAAACAAAAAATAAAATTTTTTTCTATTACCCTAGCCCTTGAACTTCTAGTAGATAATTTCTCATCCAACGTAGAAGAACACTAGAATATATGGGAGTTGTGTCTCCTTACTTGATCATAGGGGATTTTATAGACCCATTATAGTAAGGAATAAATAAAAAATTAAAAAAATAAAAAATGAAATACTCGCTCTCCCTCATTTTGGCTAGCGTTTGCCAACCATTTAATTAAAAAATCCCTCTCATCATTATGACATTTAATTAAAAAAATCTCTCCTCATTATGGCATTTAATTAAAGAAAACCCTCTCCTCATTATGATATTTAATTAAAAGAACTCCATCTCTTTCAAGACTAAATGTCATATATATATAAATAAACATTGATAATTAATTAGTTAATAAATAAATTAATACATATAACATATGTAATTACAAATCGTAATAATAAGTAAAGTTATTTTATTTTAAAAATTATATATTTTGGATGAAATAAATAATATTATCCAAAAAATAGCAACGATATGACAAAAATTTCAAAGAACTACCTAATCTTGATGTTGAAAGAAATCTAATTAGCCAAGACTAACTATGTCGCTTAAAATATAATTGAAAACTTTGTGATATCAGTCAGCTCCTAAATATAGAGTGTTGATTATTAAATCGAGCGTCTTGACGAGCTAGATCTAACAAGCCTAAGATCTCCTAATTTTGACTTCATTTGAGCATTGAAATACTTAAAATGCATCATATGATCAAGGAAATCATTTTGAGCCATCAGGTTTTGGATTTTGATGTATTTACAAAGACTCTTCTAATTTATAAATATCTCATTCTTCACATGGGTAAAGAGAAGAGATCTAAGAACCGAAGATAATCATATAGACGACATCAAGCCGGATCACTATTATATTAACAACATCATCCTCATATCAACCTCTACCGGTCTCATTGTATCACCGCTTGGTCACCGCCACCGATCATCGCTTTAAATCATCATCGTATCACCGCCGATCTATCTTTGTAACCACCGCCATCGACCACCTCGGCCCACTATCATCCTCACTAATTGTGTGTTTGGTTGATTTGGATGGATTGGATGATAAATTTTAAAACCGATTGGTTTTGGATTCTAAAAATATTAAACCAAATCGACAATAAAATGCAAAACCAAACAAATAATAATAATTTGGTTCGTTATTTTGGTTTTTTGATAAAAAAATTGCTATATTTAAAAGTTATTTACAGAATTATTTATTGTATAATAAACAAGCAATAAGTAAAACAATATAAATATAATCAAAAATGCAAAGAACTATTTCGTGCGTCAAAAAAAATATTTAAAACTAATTTTACTTACTCAACGATGTTTTGAACTTAGAAGTTAATAAAACCATATTACCATATTATAAGACCAAAATATTTTGAAAAATTAGATAATGGTCCTCCAAAAAAGGACCTACCAAGTATTCAAAAATAAATAAAAATAAATGTATAATAGATAAGCCTATTATACATAAACATATAATTACTTTGGTTTATTTGGTTCTATCCAAAATTTTATTTATCAAATCGATTCAAAAACCAAAAACCAAAGTTTTCATTAATTAAAACCAAAATCCAAATTACTAAGTTCAAAACCAAACCAAATTTTTCAAAAAACTTTGTCGGTTTGATTTTTTCGTTAAAACCAAATAATGCGCATTACCCGCTATCGACATCGCGTATTCATCACCGCCATCACCACCGCCAAACCACCGGCCATTATCCACCATCGCCGGTCCTCACCGCCATTGATCACCGCCACAACTACCACTGCCGTTACCACCGCCGATACTCGCTGTGCCAACTACTATTGTTGTCACCATCGCGCACCACCGCCATCGACCATCGCCGGTGAATGCTATCGGTACTACCGTACCCACGGCGCCACTATATTTCATCACATCGCCATTGTCACCATCGCTAATTTGTCACTTATCGCTACCGCTACCACCCGACACCGTCGATCATCACCGCAACCGTTATTCATTATCGCCATCGCCATTAACAATCATATGTTCAACTACCGTGCATAGTTATCACCGATTCTGATTATCGCTCGCTTTCTCACATATAATTCTGTAATCTCGTTATCTAGAAAACTTAAATTTTGTATTCCAAAGTAGATATATAGCGGAAAATTTTTACTGGGCTAGACCCCGTGATTTTTTCCCTCTTTTCGAGGTTTTTTCACGTAAAAATTCTAGAGTTTTCTTGTTCATTCTTCAAACATCTGTGTGTGTGCTGAATTCCACAACGAAGTTAAGGCGTAAACTTTTATTCTACCGCAACTAGTTTTCTAGCATGCAACAATCATCATCGATTATTGTTTGTCCACTTATCACCTTACCATTTTTTGTATGATCATAATTTTCTGTTTTTCGTCAGCTGTTCCCTATCATTAAACCACAATGAATTAATTGATGTTATTAGACCGCCATCATCTAGCCATTAATGCTCGACTGATATCATTCAATCATCATTATCATCTCTTATCACTGCACTAATATTTTTCGCTACAACAACATCAAATCAAGCTAGTGATCTAATCTTTGTAATCCCCCTTCTTCAATTTAGGAAAAAAGAACATAATTTTGTACTTCCGACTTACATAATAATTAGATCCTATGATTTTTTTATTTTTTATTTTATTTTTCTACATAACAGGGTATCTCTTGTATTTATTTTTATTATCTTCATGCAAAATTAAAATGCAAAAATATAACTATCAAATTCTTAATCATGCCATAATATTTTAGATATATATTAGAAAAAAAAATGGTAAGGTTGAACTACGATTTTATCCATCCTCATAAGAATAGAATAAATTTTCTTTAATTACGAGAGCTGCTCATATATATTTGTTAAGCATGACGTCTCTTGTCGTCATGGTCTTAAGATTGCATTTAAGAATGTTGCTTCTCAGATTCTCAAAGACAAAAAAATCCGCTGTAATGAAACCTCTTCTATTAGTAAAAAAAAGCACGCTGCTTGCTTCAGGCTTGAAGTTCGCTAGCTATAGAGCAAATCGTTTTGTTTTGTTTTTTGTATTTTTTTTTTTTCCATGTTCTCTTCCCTACCTTTATGCCGCCACCGATCACAACTATCAAAGTAGACGAATGATCAAGTGGGCCCCACCACTAAATTATTATTTTTTAATGTTGAACAGCAAATTAATACAAATATGATGTATCCATAATTTCATTTCGAAGCCTTGGCAATAACTTCAGAGATCTCACCATCTAAATTAGTGATAAACTACAAAGTTGCTCACCTATGCTTCTGATATCTGATAACACTTTAATAAAGAAAAAAAAATAAAAGAGCACAACTCAATGCATTCATTTGATATTAACTTGAATTAATCGTTGCATCTCCAAATCTACTCATATAATTATCTATAAAATTTCAATATATAAAATAATAGTGATTTGAAAATATTTAATAAAATATATCTTTTTTTTGGCTAGCCTAGAACTTGGCAATTTTTTAAAATTATCATTAAAATTTTAATTACGTAATTAAGTATTACTAAAAAAAATTTAAATATAGTAACACCCAATTAGCTGATTAGCATGTTTGGATAAGACGGATGGTTTTGCTACGTTAAATGAGGTCGCCCACTTTAACTTAAGCTTCACTTCACCACTAAGTGGGTCATGGATCTAAAATGGGCCATCAACCCGATCGGCCCTATTTCCTCCTCCCTCTCCATTCTGACTCGACCGGGATTCCTCGCCCCAAGAGCACCATCCCCGGTTTTGCCCTCCAGCACGCCCTCTCCATCTCGAAGCTTTCCCGGCTGGTAGCTTCAACTGTGACACCTTCTGTATCCAAAGAAACTTTCTTTCTTCCCATCGCCCACGCCGTTGACGACTTCCTCTCCCATGTAGTTGGAAGCCAACATTAGCTTCCTGACGATTCCGGCGACTCCATTTTGTTCGGGGAAGTTTCCTGCAGCAAATTCTACCATTTTTTGCGCACATCCCCGTCATTTTTTGTGAACATATGGTAAATTCTTATTTCTATTCATTTATAAATTAATAGAGTATGTGTGCTAGAGATTAGAGTTGTATGGTTAGAATTTTGTTTAGGATTTGATTTGTAGGTTTGCTGCGTTGATAAAGTAATGAGTGTAGTATTATTTAGGATGTCGATTGATATAAATTTTTGATTATTTATATAGTTTGTTTTGTAAGAGTGAATAAAGAATTTATTTCGCTGATTCTTTTCTATGGAGGTGAACTAAGTATCGATGAGCAATTCAGTCCAACTTATGTGAGAGGTCGAAATCATCCAGTTAAGGTTATGCGTCACAGCACCTTACTGGAATTGAAGCAAAGAATTATGAGAACCTTGCACATTGATTCAAAGTGTCACACAATCACTCTTACATACGTTATCCTGGGTATAGATAAGTCATTATATCGAAGATGATGTTTTGGGTTACACCGGATCAAGCTTCCCATCGATATTAATGTTGTATGTGAAGTGGAGGATGTTAATGTTGTATCCACATCAGATCCGAATAAGGTCGCCAGATATACCAGACGATAGTGATTTCATCACACATGCACCTCCTCTGAAACAACGCAGCTTTGATGAGTTGATTCCCAGGTAATACCTTGTCAACATTTCCCTGTTTATACTTGTAATAATTTATATGATAGTTTGTCATCCTACTTATGAGTTTTGTGGCAACGATGATGTTTATCGTTCAAAGGAACCATATGTGCATGAAGGTTTGGGATTCATCAGATAGATCTGAAACTTAAGGAGATTATAGGTAGAATGGAGTCAAAATTCAATGTTAAAGTTTCGTACATGAAGGCTTGGGATGCAAGGCGTAAGACAATCAAAGCAATATTTGGTAGGGAAGAGTCTTATAGGACTCTAAGTCTTTATATGGAATCGATTTTACCGGTATAGTCTGAATTGCCTAGTAGTACATGCTTCAGAAACTTTTACGGGCATTTGGTCCTTCAATCATGGGTTGGAGTAGCTACCAGTGCTGAGCTTAGACGATACTTTTTTGTTAGGCAAGTATCGTGGTACGTTATTAATTGATGGAAACAATAGATTGTTTCCACTAGCCTTTGCTATTATGGAGTCCGAGTCGATTGATTCCTGATTGTGGTTCTTAATATGCTTACATGACATGTTGCTTGTTCTGGGACGCGATGTGAATATGATAAACATAGATTTATTATGTGGATGTAGAGAAGTTTCCATGGGCTTCACACCGCTACATCATTTGTGTGAAAATTTTAAGAAGGTAATACGTAGATTGGGGATTGGTGATGTTGAATTTCTATGCCGTAAGAGAGAAGATGTAAAATACCGATGATATTCAATCGTTTCATGTTATATATTAAAAATTTGAAAGAAGAAGCTCACAAATGGCTTGTGGAGCGTGACCCTGTTAAATGGTCACTTGTACACCATGGTGGAATGTGTTATGCGACTGCGGGCTCTAAAAATTCACCACCACCTCTGAAAAGAGTTTAAAGTGTGTAATTTTTAAGGCATGAGATAGTAGATAAGACACTACCTAGAGATTTCATCCTCATTTGGTGAGGACTTTAGATCTGGTTCTAGGTTTCTTATAGGCGCAAGCCCCTATAGTTAATTACCCCTCTCAATAAGTAGGAGAGAACTTTCAATTAAGGCTAGTCATTAGATCGTTGAATGTGTTGCGTATAGTAGCAGCATGTAGAGTTTCAAATTTTAGATTATGAAATTTATCATTTTATCTTAAACCGGATGGTTGGGAGAATGATGACGTGCCCAATCTAGATCTCATGGTTCCGTCATTATGGGCATCGTGGTCCCTAGTTTACTTAGTCAGAGGAGGTAATTCAACCTATGAAGGATCCTCATCGAACACAAGTTATGTCCCAAGAAATCCTTGTAGACCGGGTGGTGTTTGTCTGAGGAGACAATTTTAAGTCTACCTTACAGAGGGTTGTTTGATCATATTCTGATTCACAACTCAAAGAGCAAAGCCATGGGATATACGCCACGACATCGGATCGTAATATAATGGAGTCTACCGCCAAACAACCCGATCGAGGACTCATAACTACTTCATCTATGGAGCCTACTGCCAAGCCAGCTTTAGAGGACACGGCCACGCCCCATCGGCGTGAGATTGATTGAGAGTGAACATGAACACTTGATTTGATTGCTCTTTTGTGAGCTAAAATTTTCATAATTTGTCACCCTCCGACAAACAATTACGGAAGTTGAATAGATTGAGTTTGATTTGAGCTTGTAATGATAGAGTTATATTTAAGCAATTTTTTATTGATATTTGAAAATTGATTTAAAAAATTGATTAATTTGGATATGTTTTTTTTAGATCTTATCAACTCTAATGCTAATAGATCAGTCACTGAATCAATTTTTTCATATTTTGCTAATTTGAAACTTTTATTATAGGTTTTTAGGTTTTGTTAACCTGGACCCAGTTCTAAGACTAAACCAGGAATCAACCGGCGCAGCATCCTCTAACACTTAAATTTTAGCATTCAGCGTAGTGTCGAGGCAAATGTCGGTGTATTTAAGACCTTATGTAGTTTTGATTTTTGAGTTATGAGATCGATTTAAGATTGTCATTTAAAAATTGATTAATTAAAATATATTTAAGAGTTTTTTAGATCATGTCAACTCTATTTAGCTGCTAATAGAAGATTAGATCTACTCCCCACGTAATCAATTTCTCGATATTTCACCGATTTGAAACTCTTATTATAGATTTTAGGTTTTGTTAACTACCCAAGACTAAACCGGGAAGCCACCCGCACAGCATCCTCAGACACTCAAATTTAAGCATTCAACGTAATGTCGGGGCACATGCGGGTGTATTTGAGAATTTAAGTAGTTTTGTGTTTGAACTATGATATTGATTTCAAATTTTTCATTTACTTCCAACTTTAGCCTGCACAGCCTTTTTAGACATTAAAATTTACACTTAAAATCTCTATGTCCGAGCATATGCAGGAATTTATAGCTTAGCTAATTTCATCTAATTAGTGATTTCGTCGATTTTAAAGATCATAATTAGAATGAAATTCCTTAATTTTTGATTGAAGGAAGCCTCAATGATTTTTATAAATTTTGATTTAGTATAGCCTTTTGTCTGCTTGCACAAAGAGTTGCAGATCCGGTGGTGAAGAAGGTGTTGTAAATTGATCTAATATCTTATTAGATTTTTTAGATTAATATTTAATATTTTTCAATTTAGCCTACGCAGCCTTTTTAGACATTAAAATTTGCACTTGAAATCTCTATGTCCGAGCACATGCAGGGATTTATAGTTAGATAATTTCACCTAATTAGTGATTTCATTAATTTTAAAATTCATAATTAGAATGAAATCTCTCAATTTTTTGATTGAAGGAAGCCTCCATGATTTTTATAAATTTTGATTTAGTATTGTCTTCTGCTGCACAAAAGAGTTGATCCGTATAAGAAGGTATTTTGAATTGATCTAATATCTTATTATATTTTTTATATTAATATTTAATATATTCCAATTTACTTCTGATATATTAAAATTTGCTTGAAATCTCATGTCCACATATGTATTCATAGCTTAGCTAATTTCATCTAATTAATGAAATCATTGATTTTAAAAATCATAATTATGATGAAATTTCTTGATTTTTGACTAAAAGAAGTCTTATGATTTTTATAGATTTGGATTTAATATCGTCTTCTGTCTGCTTGTATAAAGGGTTGCAGATCTGGTGGCGAAGAATGCGTTTCAATTTAGATTGTAGCTTAGCACATTTCTTGCACTTAATTTATTTATTTACGCTTTTGCAATTCTCCCAATTTAATTATGTTCAATTTATATCACTTTGATAAGTTATGTCGATTTCAATATTTGTTGCTTTAGTCCCACTTATGCTTATTAGCTAGCTTAGTAATTACCTCTGCATTCGTATAAGAGTTATTAAACTCAATTTGGATTCATCCTTAGATTTTGAGTTTATTGTCAGTTTATTATTAGTTTGGCATTAGTCCCCCACACACACACACACATTTATTAGTTTAATATTCACCTCTCAAAATTTATGAGTTTAATATTCGTCTCCCCCAAAATTTGTGATTTTAATATTCGCCTCCCCCCAAATTTATGAGTTTAATATTCGTCTCCCCCAAAGTTTATGGGTTTAATATTCGCCTCTCTCAAATTTATGAGTTTAATATTCGTCTCCCCCAAATTTTGTGAGTTTAATATTAGCCTCGCCTAAATTTCACTTAGGTTTTAAATGAATATTCTATTCTTCCCAAAATTTGCTAAAGGCTCCCCCTTTTTTCTTGTTTGCCGCTTTTAGTTTAAAATTAGCTACAGATTTCACTATTTAGCGTTCTTAGGATAACTCATTTAACTCTTCCATTATTTCTTTTTAAAGTCAAAAGATTTGAAATTTAAGCCTCCGGCCATCCCCAGATAGGGTCAGACGGAGTGTTGCTTGTCATTTACTGTTGTAGAGTGACACCAACATCATCATCTGCTATCTCATCTAACAACGAGACCTTCAAACCTGTAAAGAATAAATACAATGCAATATATAATCATCCCCCCTTTTTTTTCTAAGTTTGAAAATTAGACAAAATTTTGACAGCCTCCCGGCATCATTCCCATATAGGGGGCTGCATCGGGTGTTTTGGCTTTCGACGCCGAGTGAAGGAGTGATCTCATGACATCACACCGATCATTTTTCATCTCGCCATACGAAGACAGCCTTCGAACCCGCAGAAGTAAAGATATGCATACATATATAATTTTTTAATTTATTTCTTTATGCATTCACAAATTACGTTGATGCCTATCTCTTCGGGTCTGTCAAAGCACTTGTGATTTGTTGAACTGCTGCCAAATTTACATAGTTTCCAAGCTCCTTCTTTTGCTGAAGTTTAACAGTCCCTCTTGCTCAGGAAGTGGAATCACTGAAGTTACAATGACTTTAACTTCTCATTTGTGTACCTTTGTCAAATCAACGAATCTCTGAGCAATGCACGCTAAATACTTAAGCCTCCCATTCTCAGCCAAAACAGTCAAGAAATTCTTGCTGACATCTGTAAAACCAGCCTCAGTAAAAATTTCTGACACATCTTTTACTCTGGTCTCCCTAGGTATTGATAGATCCTTAATGAAGTTTGAGAATAAAAGGCTCCTCTTGGAAGCTTCAACAACATCAAGTATCTCAGATTCAACCTTTTCTAACAAGTTGGCTTTGGCGGCAGTAAGGAACAGAGCAGATGCGTAGTTTCCAATACCCCCAAAGAGATATAGAGGCAACTTGATACTTGCTTCACCCTCCTTCGCCTTGGTCGCAAAGTACCTCGAATGCTCAGACGCGGCGATATTAGGCTTGTGAAACCTCGATCAGCAATCGATCTCTGGGTTAGGGCGGCCCCTGACGTCAGAAGGTTACGGAAAAAGGGAAGACTGGATCTCAAACGACCGGACAATGTCATCGGAAACCTTAATTTCAGAAATTTAGTAGATAGCGATGGAGAGAGAGGAGAGTGCGGAATCGTGTGAGGGATGAATTTCTTTTTCCCCCTTTTTTGTCTCGTTAACGATAAGATAGAGGGAGAGAGAGAGAGAGAGAGAGAGAGAGTGGGGAGGGTTACGTAGCTTTTTGCATGCATGTGGTGCTACAGTACCGGCTGGAGAGGGAAGAACAGCCGGCGGGCACTGTAGCGCAGAGATCAACGGCTCCGTTTGGAGCAGTCGGCTTCAAGCGGAGCAGCGGGAAGGTTAGGATGGGAAGAGCAAGTAAGGATCCCACGGGATTTTTTTTTCTTTTTGGGTGGCGCCTGTAGTCGAGGTTGAGGGAGGCGGAGCCGAGGGCGGAGAGAGATGGGAGCCTTCATTTGCTATCGTTCCCCTTGCAGTTCTTGCAGTTGAGGGAGGCGAGGAGCACAAGCCAGTGCCTGCCGATCGAGCGTCTCCTCGTGGATGAGGATAATCTTGTGCGGTTAAGGGAGAAGAAAAACCGAGCGGGAGTAGTTATCCTTCTTGGGAGGGAATGGTTTGGCCATTTGAATGGAAGAGCGGGAGTGGTTGTATGAATCGTGTGTGCCAATTTAAATTATTTGGAATTAATAGACCTTTTCAATTAATTTTTTAAAAATTAATCAATTTTAAAATGAATTTTACGCTGACATCATTATATGATCAATATATATATTGATTCAAGGTTATTTCGATATTTCAAATGCAATGGCGTAGTCCGTTTCACGATCGTAGGTCATTTCAACCATTTTCAGGGATGTCCAGTGCATTTTGAACCCCGATTTGTGCACTGTCACTTCCGAAGTCCGTCGAATTTGACTGTGGGCTTGTCTTGATTTGTGACACATATAGAGGTAAACATGGACAATGACGACTAATGCATCTGAGTGTTTTAATGGTGTCCTGAAACGGGCTTATGGTTTACCGATTTAGGCTATAATCACTGCTATCTACTACAACTTAGTAGCATTCTTCATGGAAATACTAGCCACTGCAACTCAGCAATAGGATGTCAACTTGTCCATTTTTACCCAGAGAGTATCCACAATGTTACAGCGTACTGAAAGGGAGGCCAGACATTTCCCTGAACCTGTGAACATCAACCCCCATGAGATGTAAGTTTTAGACAGGTCTAGGCGATCATTCAGAGTTGATTTGCTAGATAACGGCCTTTATAATTGCAATTGTAACAAAACGATCATATATCATTGGTCATGCTCACATGCAGTTGCTGCACTAGGATTTAGACGATTGAACCACCTTACGTGTGTGTCACAATACTGCACACTACATCTGTATAAGCTGACATACATAAATGAGTTCCATATATTGGTTGACCGTTCTGAGTGGCCATCTTTCAGTGCAACGAATGGATTAATAATATTGCAGCCACCCAATTTTCGCAGAAGGTCGCACTGCACAACGTGATTCGTAAACACAATGGATGAAAATATTGCTAGCAGTAGTAGAACCTGCAGTCTATGCAAGTCAGCTTGCCACTACAGGTCATCTTATCCTCACAATGTTAATAGTTGATGGTATGTCGAGAATACTTTAACGCACAATGTATATGTGTGGTTCATGTTTTTTAGATTTTACCCAGTAGTCGTTCGATTTTTAGGTTGCAATACTCTAGTTTTTCTCGCTTAATTTATACGCTTTTCATTTCATTATTTATAATTTCTGATAATCGATTTTGCATTATTTTCACAATAGGTTCGATGGCCGAGGAGCACCGCTCGCTCACAACGTCGACGACGCTGCCATGCTAGTGGAGGCCACCCCACCGCTGGCCACCGAGGTTCATCCTAGCTTAGCCTCCTATATGGACTGATAGAGCTTCACCCTTGATCGTAAGTAATATTTAATTTATGTCTCTATTTTATACATACTTACTTTTTATTTTAGTTAATGACGAATCATTTTTTTTTTTTTTTCGAGCATAGACTACTTATGTTGAAGGAGTTGCCCATCACCTGACGATTCATCAGAGGCTTGGCGGTGCAGGTGTGTGCTTCCCTCATCCACCTAGATCATCATTTGCTTATTGCCCTTGTTGAGAGATGGTCTGGTCTAACACCTTCCAGGTGTTGGTGGATGACTCCGGGCGTGGAGATGATCCTGAGACTACAAGTTAATGGGTCACCTATCATTGGCCTAATTGTGATTGGAGAGGGGAAGAGATAGGAGAGCTGGCCTGATTGTTGCGATGAGTTGTTGGGACAACACCCTATACCAGACGTGATGTACCATGACCGTCGTTACCAGTCGACATTCGGGATGTGACATGCGCATACATGCATGCGAGGTGGTAGGTGGTCTTTTACGAGAGTCGACGCATCCGAGCGAGGAGTTTTTCACCCGTGCTTACATTTTATTTCTTATTGGGTGTTTCTTACTGCCGGATACATCAGGTTCAGAGGTCCACCTGTAGTATCTACCACTTTTAGAGGACATGGATACATTTAGTATGATGGTTATGGGTGGAGCAGTTTTAGCCCACCTATATAGGGAGTTGTACGAGTCGACTAAGCCCACCAGGGCCAACATGGTCGGTACACCTCCTGAATATGGTCTTGGGAGCATATTCATGTGGGGAGGCCAACCCCACATAGTATCCTTGATCTTGATCTGATTAGGTTGAGGTATATTTTATTATCTACACTTTCAAATTTTTAGCTTAAATATGTGTTTAAACTGTGTTGTGTGTATAGATGGAACGAGAAGCATGTTCGCCAATGTACGTTGCGATATATAGAAAGTTGGATGGCTTCGCATACTCGTTGGGTAGATTACATTTCAGTTCAAATATATATAATCCATATTCTAATTTTACATAACTTTCAATATGTGTAGGTGATCTAGGAGCAGTCTGCTGAGCAGATCACGGCACGTCTATCACATACATGCTCAACAGGCTCTCATATATGGTTATCATGTGTTTCTCTGATCAGCTGGAAGAGGGTTGAGTGGCATTTACCAGATCGAGTGCTGCGCCAGTTCGGACTCATTGCCAGAGTAGATGTGACACCAGTTGACCCTAGGTTTAAAAGGGTCGATGGTCGGGGTAAAGCGAATATCGACTGGGTTGATTACCACCAGGTGCACATTACCACTTGGGAGAGGCGGAGGGATTACCTCGTCGAAGGCTTAGATGATGATGTGGACATGATGGCTTATCGCCAATATATGTGTTTCAAATTGGACTTCTCTATTTAAGTATCGCCCAGATCCTCGACCACTTACTATGCCAGAGCACCAATAGAGCGTATATATGTAAGTGCTAACATAAGTATTCATTTGAATTCAATATGTTGCGAGGCTAATTTCACCTATTTTTTGTGTAGCGGAGCACATTTTTCGGGACATCTTTGAGCCATACTTGGCGTGTGGATGAGCATGAGCCTGAGGGGCCGATGTACGATGCTATGTAGAGACTTGATTGTGCCATTAGGGACACACATTACGGATCGGTCTACGGAGGGTGTCCCACACCATGAAGAGCGTCGCCATCTACATGATTGGTCGATCCATATGTATCTGATCCAGTCCTTCATACACCTACATATAAGTCACCACCTATCTTCCCATCAGACGATCCAGACCAAAATCTTGCATTGGAGGACCACCATCGGATCCATCCGACTGACATCACGAGAGTGGTGCGATTCCGTAAACGGGCGTTAGATGTTTAGGATAGTCTATTTGTGCGTTTGTACTACATTTGTTTTTATCAATTTCATTTTTATTTCTGTATCATCAATCTATGTAAATACTTGTACTCACTTCTTAGAATGAAAACTTGTAAATAAAAAAGTTCGTTTTTGTCATTGTTGTGAAAGCTTTAAAATAGACATGGTTGATCAAATGAAAGAAAGCAGCTCGATTAAAACTTATACCTAGAGCTAACATAATCTAATCCAATTGAGGCATAAGCTAAACTTCTTTGAATTGGGCAAGAGCTAAAGTAGCTCCTAAAAGTACTTTCTTAATTGTGTAAAAAAAAACATCTAAAGCTAGTTGCCCACTTAGGCTGGCGCTGACTGAGTCAATCGCCCACTAGTGGCGGCCTCGCTTAACATAACAAATTCCGCCACGTCGTCAGAGGCTAGCTAATCTCACTAATTGGGTGACTATACCTATATTTAAATTTTTTTAGCAATACTTAATTACGTAATTAAAGTTTTAATCATACTTAATTTAAAAAAGTAGCCCTAGAACTTCAACTAAAATCCGAAGTGAGCAAGTATCTTATAAGGTGCAAGTTGAGCTTCTTGCTTTATATATAGTTTCAGTGGAGTGATAAATGGGGCGAGGCCGAGCCTTTTGCTTTGGGGGGATGGAGGCGAAGAAAGGTTGGTGGAGTGCAGAGGAGGACAGTAAACTCGTCTCCTACATTCAGAAGTATGGCCATCAGAACTGGGGAACCCTTTCGAAACGAGTAGGTTGAGCTATACTTTCCGTCTTTTTTCTTTTCTGATTTTTTTTAAAGTCATCTGAAATCTGAATAGTTCTTTATAACATGTTTTATTAGTCCAGAGAATTTATTATTGATTAATATAATAGTAACTATAGGTAAACTGGCTTAATTAATTGAAATAAATAAAATTCTACTGTTCATCTTGCATGATTTGTGATGTTTAAGCTATTTTTCGTAAAATATAACATAATATCACTCTCCAGCATCTAAAACATTTTTTATGCTCTTTTAGGTACGTAAGGTGTAAGGTGAGGCATTATTAATGGTAGCAGTAGTTAAAAAAAAGCTTAGTTATCTGGCATGATTTCTGATGTTTATGTCATTTTTTCTCAAAATATAATCGAGTATCACTCTCCAGCTTCTAAAACATTATATATATATATATATCAATTAATTTTTTAATACCATATCAAAAATATAAGTATCATTTATATTTTTGAAAGTAAAATACACTTTTACATGCTTATATGCATAAAATAAAATGCTAATTATATTAATGTGAAATTTTAAAAAATTAGATATATATAAATATATAAATTTTATATGAAATGTACGTAAATATTCTTAAAATTAATTTATATCCAATAATAATTTATATTAAAGACATATATTTATTTTTAAATAGAAAATAAAATAGTATGTGAATTTTCTCTTATCAAGATGTACACTACAATCTTTAAATAGATACGCTCAGTAAATAGATACATTAGCTTAGAATGAGTTCTCTTAATTCTCGTAGATCACATGAACATGTTAATACTAATAATTCCTTTTAATTCATAAAGGTATTACTAATGCAAAATAAAAATAAAAAAATAATCAACTTAAAATATTGGAGATAATTCTACTTAATTACTATTAAGGAATTCCTTATTGGTTAAAAATAAAATAAAAAATAAAAACTCTTCCGAACATTAATTCTTGTCGTGGCTTTGCAGGGTTGCTGCGGTGTGGCAAGAGCTGCCGGCTGAGGTGGGTCAATTACTCCGCCCCGGCAAGCACGGCAACTTCACCCAAGAGGAGGAAGAAACCATAATGAAGCTCCACAGCGTGCTAGTAAACCGGTAAACTCTTTGCATTATTCTATCTATATATTCCCCAAACAAAATTTCAGAGTCCGCCATAACCCTTTCGGCCATTTCTCTTCCAGCTGGTCTAAGATCGCTTCCCTCCTGCCCGGTAGAACCGACAACGAGATCAAGAACATCTGGAACACTTACCTGAGAAAGCGAACCGTCCCCCAGAACAGCAACTCAATGCTCAAATCAGGCCCGGCGCATGCAACGTGATGCCGGTACAAACCCATTGCGTCATTTCATCAAACATCTTGCCTTCAAAGACGTTTGAGCTTGCGACCGCTGCAGAAAATAACGATCTGATTGTCCCTTTTGAGAGCGACACATATGGGCGCTTGGCGGCTGTAGATGAATCAGGGAAGAATCCTGTTGAGTTTGGGGAAAGCGAGAGGTGGTTGATGAAATTGGCGGAAGAGCTCGGGCTGTTTGAAGAGGGGGAGGTTGAGGAGGACTGGGAGCGGATGACAGATGGAGAAGAAGATCCGGTGGCTGCTTTCATCGGCAATTTAATATGATCTATCTTTAGAAAAATTATAAAGAGAATGGGATTCTAATGATATAATATTATTTAGTATTTAATTAATATATAATTATTATATATTAATTATGAAATAATATATTATTATATTTTAATATGTATATTATTATATTATGTATTATATTATATCAATATATAGTATTTAATAATTATATAATAATTGAATATTAAATAATATTATATTATTAAAATTCAAATTTATATTTAAACTTCACAGGTCTATTTAGGTCAAATATTGTTATTGAAGAAGATTATTTAGGTCAAATATTGTTAGCTTTATCCAATTCCTAAAGCACAGGTCTATTTCCTGTGAAAAATGAAAACTTATTTATATATTTTTGGAGTGTCATTCTAATTATTTAATTAATATACATAAACACCATCAAGCCATCCATTTAAATCCATTAATCATATAACAATATTTAAACATTTAGATATCACAATGACATTAGAATTGAGCGATCTAAAATTTATAATATCAACATGTTACTTAGCTTCACCATAGGTCTCTTATAAATTTCATTTGACTTTTTTTTTTTTTTTACTTTAATATAAACATAACACTCAATAAATATCCTATGATTTAGTTTTCCATTGAAATACAAACTCAAGTAGACTTTGAAAGTATAGCATTCATGACTATTGATAAGTCATCAAGTTATGTTTATGAGCAAACCATTGAATTTTTTTATAATCATTTATTCTGAATTTGAATCATTCTAGCTCTTTTAATATGCAATATTATCTGAATGTTTGCAAAGTCTTATTCATACTTGCTCAAACTTTCAAAATTTTCCCCAACGACTTCTTATTATGTGTACAATTAAGGTTCTTATTACATTTAACATCAAATAGAGTCATCTCAATATTTAATTGATTTTGCAAATTCAATATTTGTGTTCATGTTTATGTTATGAGTTTGTAACTTCGTATTTATATTGTAATAATTATAATATTAATTTTTCTTTTTTTTTTATTTTTTATTTTTTATTTTTGCTTTAATTTCACTTAGTTTCAACAATTTTTTGTTGTTCTTTTGAAGTCTCGAGCCAATCCAAAATTTGACGAGATTTTGCCAGCCTCCCATCATCCCCATGAGGTTACATCGAGAGTCTGAGCGCTTCATCTTCTCAGCGTATAAGTGATATGTCACTAAGTTTTATTTTTCCTATCACGCACAAAGAGCGTGTATAGGTCGCAAAGAAATCACGCGTGATTTTTTCGCGTCACGAGTGTCAGCGTCGAAGTTTTTCCACTCGCCTGAAAGCAGGTTTCACTGGCTGTCAAACGGGCCGCATACAGGATTTGAGCAGGATTTAGCTTACACTATGCCAAACAACAAGAACTATAGTTCTAAATCATACAGAACTTTGTCTTATCTCCTCCACAATTTACCCAAAGTTCTAGATTGGATGAATTCAGGTAATGGGTTGCTCAACTTGAAATCCTCTTGGCCCATTATCTCCTTAGGCTCTGTACAGCAAATGGAAAAGGGAGGTGGAAGTGAAACTTCGCTGGGTTGAACGGAAGCCAGATTTGACCGAGATTCAGGATAGATTTAACTTAAATCTAGCCAATGATAATCTCTAAAACCGGTTTAGCATGGAAAAATCTAGGAATGTAGTTGATAGGCATAGTCACTGGATTTAGGAAAATTGAAGCGAGTGTGAAGTGGAAGGGAAGGTAGCAGTGAACTGGAGATTGATGGACAGGATTTCTTTAGCTGCCTATGTCAGCCGGAGATAGGATGTCATGAGATTTGGAGCTGGCACAGTGAGGACGGGATTTCTTGGCTTCGGCTCTCTGTGTGGAGTTCGGCCAGTTTGTCGTTCGCAGAGAAAGGAAGCCGGACGGGAGGTAGGGTTCGCGTGCGTAGGATTTGAACCGAGAGGGAGGGAGAGAAGATCGAGAGCTTCTGTTGAGAGAAGGTCGGCCGAAAAAGAGGAAGATGGATCGCTCGGCTAGGCAGTGCATGCGGCTGATCCGCTTGCGAGATATAAGACACGGGCTCGCGTGCAATGCTTGGCTCGTGCGGTTGGGAGGAAGGAACGGATGGGATGGAGAGCTCAACCGCTCTGCATGTCTCCTTGTGCGGCCTGCAGTAGAGACAAAGAGAGAGTAAAGGAGCCTGCCTCCTTGCTCGACTCTGCTGCTTGACTGAGGTTGGAGGATGGTTTGTTCTACTGTGTCAAGCTGGAGCAAGAAAGGGACTGGCGGAGTGATGGCATTTCGATTGGGAGAAAGAGGGAGGCTTGTTTTTTTTTCTCTCTTTGTTTGGCTTGCGTGTCGACGGGATAAATGAGAAGAGAGGGAAATAGGAAGAGTTTCATGTGGGTAGTATGGGGAAGGTGAGGTGACATCCCATTATTAGTTGAACTGGAGGTAGAAGTATGAGAATGGGCTGTTACGAGTTTCAAGGTATCGACTGGATGTGATTAAGAGATAATCAGGAAGATTTTATCTGAAAATATATGCTAATCTTGACAAAATTTTAAACACAATAATCTTAGTAAAATTGAATATCTATTTTAAATAAGTTTGATCTTTCAGACACAACGGTACAGTCCGTTTCGGCGATCGGAAGTCATTTGGTTCAATTCGGTGACGAATTGGGTTACTTTTAGTTCAAAAATATGCATTATCGTTTTAGATCACTCGACGTTTACGTAGACTTGTCCAAATTGAGCGTGGATGGTCTCATTTGATAGACTTTAATATTTTGAAGCTAACGACACAATCAATTTTACAAACGGAGGTTGTTTAGACATCGTCATAGTCTCCCGACTCTAATTTATATGTAGGCGCATCGACGGCTCTCCTTCTTGATCGGTTGACCGTCGAATTGTGCAATATGTATATTCAGATCAATTTTGACATTCTAAATGTGAAGTCCGTTCGTCGATCGGAGGTAATTTTGACTGATTTTGGCAATGTCTAGTGCATTTCAGCTCTGATTCACGCGATATTGCATCCGAAGTCCGTCGAATTCAGTTTGTGAGCTCGACTTGACTTATGATGCATGTATGGAGGTCAATAAATGCCCCCCAATAAATATGATTCGTGCATGGAGAGAGTTATGTTTGTTGAAAACTGATTAACCCTTTAGGTTAGCCATGGATCTTGGATCACTTCAGCTTAAATTTCAATAGCTTATGGAGGTTTGACGGAATATGTCAATAGTACAATTCCTTGTGTTTGGACAAGCTAAATGACATGATTGATCGATTTGTCCTGATTGACTTGCCGGATGGATAAGAGCTTCTTCCACCATCTACTTTCTACTTCAATGGGTTTTCTGAAGATCTCTTTCTTTTGTATTATTGTAAATTTGAATTTCCTTCGACCTTAGCTTCATGCTTGATCGGATTTTGATGAATGAATTGGTTTGTTTAATTTGAGAATTGAAATTCTTTTTGTCTTAGCTCTAATCTTGATAGATTTGATGAAAGATTGACATAATTTATCCATATTGACTTGTCAGGAAGTGTATGTATGCCATCTATCCCGACCTTCCTGCTTTGACGGACTCGTTGAAGGGTGCATACAGATAACTTAGACTTTCGGCTTATATTAGGTCTATAATGTTGGTTTATCAATCCAGCAATGAGTGCTTTAATGGACTGAATAATCATATAACCCCTTTAGTTCGGCCATTAGCTTTATATAAACTATGGAATTGCTTCATTGGTCCTATGCTTTATGCTTTGACGAACTTGATGACAAAATTGGCTTTGATCTGTGCTTTGTGCTTAATCAGATCATTCGAAAAGAGATTGAAATATCACCTTGTAGGTAATATAGAGATTTATTTGAAGCTACTTGTAGTCAGTAAGCTGTATTTGATTTGAGATTGAATAGTTATCATCATTGGACTAACGAGCAGGGGCTCTTTCACTATGACCTTTTCTTATGGCTTATTGAGTGAGGAGAGCGTCAGCGACTCAGCCATTTATGGGCTTGTTGAGTCCGACCTCTAGAACCTACTCGAGTCTTCAACTTAAGCTGTGGTGTCTTGGTGGTTTGGTCGTCAGACTAACAAATGAGAGCTCTTTCATTGTGACATTTTCTTACAGCTTGTTGAGTGAGGGGAGCGTTAACAACTCGACTATTTATGAGCTTATTGAGTTCGACCTTTAGAACCCATCCGTGCCCAAGACTTGAAGATGTAGAAGTTAATATTTATCCAACTTAGTTGATTGAAGCTTCCAAAATTATGAGTTCTTCTAACTTGATCTTCAGAATTTGACAACTCTGAGAGACAAACTTTTGATATTTAGGGCTGTCTTTTTGCGTAAGAAAGTGGATTCCTTTTGTCCTTGCAAGAGCCTGTAATTTTAACAATAACAATTATAGATATATTCAGGGATCTCGACATAAAGCTCAATGTCAACCTGAATATATATATGCAAGAAGTCCTCCTGTTTCACAGGAGAGGATTAAGCAACCTTGATCATAAAACATGGCTCATGTCTAACAGGGGGATTGCAGATTAGCTCATAAATATAACACAAAGTTTGAACTTCTTTAATATAAATAAATGTAGCTCATTCTGATCATCATATATATTTATCTGAGGATCTCAACATGAAGCACGATGCCGACTTAGATAAATATATAAAAATGCTCCATATCTAACAAAGGGGTTTTGTAGTAACTATTAAGAGAATTTGGACTGTCTTCGGTCATATACTTTGTGCTTTTGGACTTATTGGAGACTTCCTCTTGAGAGTTTAAATTATATATTTTTCTCTTGTCTTGGCTTTGTGCCTTGATGGACTTAATGGAGTTGATGATTTGTTGGCGAGATAAGAATGCCTTCAGTCTTATGCTTTATGTCGAACTTGTTTAATACTCAATCTTGAAATTTAAAATTTGTATTTTTCTCCCATTGGCATTGTGCTCTTGGACTTAATGGACTTGATGACTTGTCGGTGAGATGAGAATGTCTTTAGTCATGTGCTTTGCATTTTGACAGACTTGTTGACGATTGAATCTCAAAATTAAAATTCATATTTTTCTCTTATCCTAGCTTCGTGCCTTAGTGGACTTGATGGAGTTGATGACTTGTTGGCGAGATGAGAACATCTTCGGTCCTATGCTTGGTGCTGGATTAACTTATTGAAGATTCAATGTAGAAATTAAAATTTGTAATTTCCTCCTGTCCTGGCTTCGTGCCATAGTGGACTTGATGGAATTGATGACTTATTGGCGAGATGAGAACATCTTCGGTCCTATGCTTTGTGATTTGATGAACTTATTGAAAACTCCATCTCGAAGATTCGTATCTTGTATTTTCTTCTATCATTGCTTCATGCTTTGATGGACATGACGTAGAAAAATCCTGGATTATCTTGAAGACTTATCGTGATGAAAATATCTTCTAACTTTCTACTTTTGGGCTTATAGAAGGATGCTTGGGTGACCTAGCCCTCAGCTTGTGTTAATGATGACGAAGAGTCATCGTCCCATGCTTTAGCGTAATGGACATATTGATGACATGATTCTCTTAGTTTAGCTTTTGGCTTTGTACGAACATTGTGATGACTTCTTCGATCTTTTGCTTTCTGCTTGGTTGTACTTACTAAAGAAAAGGTTCATTCGGCCTTTGCTTTATGTTTTAACAGACTTATTAAAAGAGTTGACATTTCTCATTTGATATTGATACTAAACTCAGCTTAGTGCCTTCTCGAGTGAGAATCTTTTTGTTGGATTTTAAAAAATGACATTATGACCATTAGGGATGATCTCCTAGTCTGGACCACATGAACTCACCAAGTTGGAAGGATTTGACAGTTTTTGAATGTCCTTGTCTTTGAATTAATGAAGTAGGAGAATCCCTTACTGCGACCTTTGTGGCATATTAAGTAAGCGGACTTGTTAGCGACTCGGACATATTTTGGCGTGTTGAGTCTGACCTTATCCACCCACTTTAGTATTGGACTTGAGCAATTGATAGATGATTTTATCATTGGGCTAATGAGATGGGGGATATCTTACTGCAGCCTTTGTGGCATGTTGAGTAAGTAGACCTGTCAACGATTCGACCATATTTGGGCTTGTTGAGTCCAACTTTGTTCACCAACGTGAGCCTTAGATTAGATGTATATATGGAAGATGTGTCCCCAACTTGGTCAATTGTAGTTTGCAGACTTGAAAATTTCTCTTTTTGGTCGATATGACTTTGAGACTTATCGATTTGAATACATAATTTGAACATGCATATGAGGATCTCAACCTTAAGCGCGATGTCAACCCAAATACAAGAAGATCCCCCCTGTCTTATATAAAATTAAAAAAATACTCCCTCTCTAATAGGGGAATTTTAGCTTTATTTTAGAAATTCACTCTTGTATTACAAGAGAATTTCCAAGCAAAACTTACACATGTAATGACGGTGATGAATAATTAGTATTCTCAACACCAGGATAAATTCTCCTTCTTGAAAAGTTTGAGGATGCACCGTATGATACATTTTTATATGTAATACTTTTTCAAATATCGACCATTGATTGGCGACATTGGTCTTTCACCTTTGAAATCAAGTAGGATTTGGGATCTCCAGGACTCTCAAGGTGTCGACCATGAAATTTCATCATATGACATTTTTCTTAGGAATCCATTCTTGATAAGTTTTATTTACGGTGGATCTCTAAGAGTACGGTCCAGATGTTATATTGCTGTCTTCTTTAAGGTAGTTTCACTTCAAGTCTTTAGCCTTCAAATTTGCTTACATTTTTGCCAGGACCTTTCGACCACAGATTCTTGGACCAGTGATCCAAATGTCACCCCTTGATGCTCATTGTATGAGACTTGAATTGGTTAACATCTTGTTCGGGTTGTAGGAGGAGGTCTCCTTGGAGGAGCAACTCTAGCCTCCTTTATGACAAGATTTTGATATTTTCTTTTCATCAGTTATTTTTCCTTAGCAACTTTGAGGACTTGATGCACTATTGCATATACAGTTCTGAGTTTTCTCATTGGAGAAGTTAGAACGGCGTTGTCAGAAGGACTTGATTTGACTACTAAATTTGCTTTTCTCATCTTACAAACATCATAAGTTAGAACACTCGCTTCTAGTTCCTTAACTAGTTGTATAATTTTCTACTTAAATAATGACTCTTAAGCACGCAGTTCAGTATTTCTCTTTCTCTGATGTCTCTAGGTTAGCTTACTTTCAAATTAAGAAGCTTTTGTGTCGCTACTTCTCGAGGCTTCGACCTCCATATTTATTTTTCTTTTGTTTGAGACCTTTCGACAGCGGATTCCTAGACATGCTGTCAGTGTCATGCCCCGATGCTCATCGTGCAAAATTTGTTTAGAACGATCTTGAGTTCTTACTACCACTAATGGTAGTTTTTGTAGTGAAGCATTTTTTGCTTCTTTGATAATTGGACTTCGATACCTCTTTCTTCATAAGACAGTTTTCCTTGATGACCTTCAGAACTCTATTTACTCGAGCACATAAAATTTTAAGTTGTTTCTTCTGAAGGGTTGAAGCTGACTATTGTTCAGTTCAAAAAGACTGCTTAACATCACCAGTAGAGCTATTCTTTTTCATCCATCTAAAAATTTTTAAATTTATTGTGGGGTAGGAATACTCGCTTCTGGTTGTAAGGTTGGTTGTGTAATAGATGACCTAGGTGAGAGCTGATGAGCTCGATCGGCATTCCTTCTTCTCCTCTACCTAGTTTTCCTCCACAAGAGGAGGCTTCAACGTCATGTCTTCTTAGTGTAAAAGGTTTAATTGGCAGAGTGGTCACATTCACAAGCATGACTGAAACTTTTTGCCTAGTGATGGTTGTTTTCATGACTTGTGCCTCAAAATGACCCAATTTATCTAATATAGAGGCTCTCTATTGAGGAACCTCGATGCTTGATAGCCATTCCAATTGTCCTCTCCACTTACCAGTTGGTGTGTATAATATATATGTGCTTTAGGTAGAGGATTGTTTGCAGCAGTCATGGCTGAGAAGTCTACACTACTAAATTGAATGACAGCTCCAGCATCCTCAGTAATGATAACAACATTTGCTAAACGGATGTTGGCTCCGTGATCTAGTTTCATGATGAACGGTGTACTCTGAAGATCCATCTATATAAAGAACAAGAAGCTTAGTCATAAGGACATAATTGGCTTAGATTTAGCTTCATTGATAATTAGTTCTCTTTTTTTTCTTTTTAATTTTAATTTCTTATTGTACTCCACTATACTATAGCTCATATTCAACTAGCCAAAGATGGAAAGAGAAACATATCCCCAATGGAGTTGCCAGAAATCTATGGGCTCTGAAAATTTGCTACTAACCTCTCAGTTAAGAGAGTTTGATTTATGTCAGTGAAATTTTCAAAAGGCAGATGGAATAGTAGATAGGACACTACCCAGAGATTTCACCCTCATTTTGTGAGGACTTAAGATATGATTTCAGGTTTCCTCTCGGCGCAAGCACCTATAGTTAATTACCCCTCATAATGCTAAGAGAGAACTTTCGATTAAGGCTAATCATTAAATCACTAAATGTGTAGCATATAGTAGTAGTATGTAGAGATTTAAAATTTAGATTTATTTAATTCACCATCCTTTAACTTAAAGCGGATGGTTGGGAGAATGATGATGCGCCCGTTCAAGATCTCATGATTTCGTCATCCCGGGCTGTCGTGGTCCCTAGTCTACTTAGTCAGAGAAGGTAGTCGACCAAACCTGATCGAAGGATCCTTATCAGCAGCCATGGGTTCCGTCATCCAAGTAATCCTTGTAGACGTGAGGTGGTGTTTGCCTAAGTAAACAAGTTAAAGTCCACTATAGCTGACAAAGGGTTTTTTTGCCCTATCAAGCGCACCTTATGGTTCACAACTCAAGGTACAGAGTCATTGGGGAGTATACAGGCTACAGTCGTGATCATAATACAATGGTATCATTTGGCGACAACCATCTGATCAGAGGGCTCTGGTCGTAACCGCATCATATGTGGAGCTTACTCGCCAAATCACAGCGGTTAGAGAACACGAGCCACATCTTTACCTGCATGAGATTGATTGAGAGTGAACATAATATAACACTTGATTTGACATTGACTCATTTGTGAGCTAGAGTTTTCTTGATTTATTATCTCCGATAAATAATTGTGAAAGGGTGGATTGAATTTTAACTTTAAGTTTTAAATATTGGATTTCATTTAACCATTTTGAGTTTTTTTTACTTAGATTGATATTTGATTTATGCTAATTTGATTTAAAACTTTAAACATATTTTGATGGGCAGTATCTCCTCCGGTTGAAATCTCAATTCAACACAACCATCATCGGTGTAGAAATATTATTTTGCTGTTTCAGATCCCGTCGACTCTATTAATTGAATAATAGAGGGTCATATATACTGTCATATGACAGAATTAACTTCTCAGATATTTTACTAAGTTAAAATTCTTATAATATTATTATTGGATTTTTAGGTTTGGTTAACCCGAACCGGATCTTAAGACCCAATCGAGAATGAACTCGTGCAACATCCTCAGACAGTAAGTTCATGTGTTCAGCGTAGTGTTGGAGCACATGCGAGTGGTTTAAGAATGTAGATAATTTTATTTCAAAATTATGAGATTGATTTTATATTTTTATTTAATCCAAACTTAGCCTACGCAACCTTTTTAGATATTAAAATTTACACTCTAAATCCATATATCCGAGCATATGTAGGCATTTTTTAGCTTTGATAATTTCATCCAATTAATGAAATTAATGATTTTGAAAGTTATAATTATAATGAAAATTTTCTAATTATTTGATTGAAGGAAACTACATAATTTGTGCAAAAATTAATTTAGAGTGAGATATTGCAAGGGTGTAAATCTGATGGTCATGGGTGTTTTTATTGTAATTCAAAGCATCACATTTTGCTTGCATTTAAATTATTAATGAGCTAAAGATAAGCAAAAAAGGTTACTTAGCTCATACTCAAAGATGAGCAGTTGAGTTTGATACGAGTTTCTGTAAGTCTTATTCAACTTGTATTCATATTTGAAGACTAGCTTTCAAGATTACTAGGAGTATCCTGCGATCTATTTATATGTTTAATTGAATTCCTCTTTATATCATTAGAGTGAGATATTGCAAGGGTCACATCTAAATTCATTAACTAGCTGCTAATTTTTTTATGAGTCTGATTTAAATTTACAAAACTCTTTTTGTTAAATTGTGTAACATGTGTTATAAACATGATACATTGGCACATCTGAAAGCCTTGCATATGCTCATTGACAGATTACTTAGCTTCACCATAGATCATTGTTGCATAAGATACAACATAATCCAATCATTCATTAAAGAGCTTTAGCTATGCTTACCAACATGTTACTTAGCGTCACCATAGGTCTCTTATAAATTTCATTTGACTTTTTTTTTTTACTTTAAAATAAACATAACACTCAACAAATGTCCTATGATTTAGTTTTGCATTGAAATGCAAACTCAAGTAGACTTTGTAAGTATAATATTCATGACTATTGATAAGTCATCAAGTTATGCTTATGAGTAAACAATTGAATCTTTTATAATCATTTATTCTGAATTTGAATCATTCTAGCTCTTTTAATATGCAATATTATCTGAATGCTTGCAAAGTCTTATTCATGCTTGCTCAAACTTTTGAATTTGTCACTAGCGACTTCTTCCTATGTGTACAATTAAGGTCCTTACTACATTTAACATCAAATAGAGTCGTTTCAATATTTAATTGATTTTGCTCATGTGAGTTCTTGCAAATTCAATATTGGTGTTCATGTTTATGTTATAAGTTTGTAACTTCACATTTATCTTGTAATAATTATAATCTTGATTTTTCTTTTTCTTTTTTATTTTTTTTCTTTAATTTCACTTAGTTTCAATATTTTTTTGTTGTTCTTTTGAAGTCTCGAGCCAATCCAAAATTCGATGATATTTGCCAACCTCTCCGTCGTGCTGCGTGCGCATCAGAGGAGTTTGAGCGCTCATGCTACAAAGCGCGTATGGTATATAAACCACGGTCTAAGTTTCATTTTTCCGCTACAAAAGCGTGTATAGGTCTAAAGAAATCATGTAATTTTTCCCATCAAGTGAGTCGCCACAGTTTTGACCGCCGTTCTACAAAGAGCGCGTACGGATTCGACTCGTCGCGCCAAACGCGTCGCATGCAGGATTTGAGTAGGATTTAGCTTACACTATGTCAAACAACAAAAACTATTGTTCTAAATCCTACAGAACTTTGCCTTACCTCCTCCACATTTTATCCAAAGTTCTAGATTGGATGAATTCAGGTAATGGGTTGCTCAAACCTCTTGGCCCATTATCTCCTTTGGCTCTATGCAACAAATGGAAGAGGGAGGTGGAAGAGAAACTTGGATGGGTTGAACGGTCGCCGAATTTGATCGAGATTCAGGATAGATTTGACTTAAATCTTGCCAATGATAATCTCTAAAGCCGGTTTAACATGGCAAAATCTAAGAATGCAGTTGATAGACAAAGTCATGGGATTTAGGCAAATTGAGGCGAGTGCGAAGTGGAAGGGAAGGTAGCAGCGAACTGGAGATTGATGGACGGGATTTCGCTAGCTCCCTATGTCAGCCGGAGATAGGATGTCATGAGATTTGGAGCTGGCACGTGAGGACGGGATTTCCTGGCTTCGGCTCTCTGTGTGGAGTTCGGCCAGGTTGTCATCCGCAGAGAAAGGAAGCCGGACGGGAGGTAGGGCTCGCGTGCGTAGGATTCGAACCGAGAGGGAGGGAGAGAAGATCGAGAGCTCATGTTGAGAGAAGGTCAGCCGAATGAAGAGGAAGTTGGATCGCTCGGCTAGGCAGTGCGTGCAGTTGATCCGCTTGCGAGGGATGAGACATGGGCTCGCGTGCGCTGCTTGGCTCGTGCGGCTGGGAGGAAGGAATGGACGGGATGGAGAGCTCGTTCGCTCTGCGTGTCTCCTTGTGCGGCCTGCAGTAGAGACGAAGAGAGTGAGGAGTCTGCATCCTTGCTACACTCTACTACTTGGTTGAGGTTGGAGGATGGTTTGTTCTGCTGTGTCAAGCTGGAGTAAGAAAGGGATGGGTGGAGGGATGGAGAGCTCGTTCCGATTGGGAGAAAGAGGGAGGCTTGTTTTTTTTTCTCTGTTTGGCTTGCGTGTCGACGGGATGAACGAGAAGAGAGGGAAATAGGAAGAGTTTCACGTGGGTAGTACGGGGAAGGTGATGTGGCATCCCATTATTGATTGAATAGTAGAAAGAGGGAGGTTGCTGGTTTTTTCTTTTCTTTTGCTGGACGATGATGACAACAGTATAGTTACATTGGGATTTATATATATATATAGTCCCTGCATGGATGACCTTCTCGGCAACCTGGTAAATGTGCAATTTGTATTTATACATCCATTGGAGGGCAGGGAAGGTAACCGCAGGTTTCGATTGGTTGATTCTCAAAGTGGGGTGCTGCTGGATATACTATACAGTAATTCCTTTTTGTGTCTGAGTCCAGATAGTACATCAAATGTTTCTTTCTGGTTATTAGTTTTGTTACTTTAGCTGGATTCCTACAACTCTAACTAGATTCTGTTTTTTCTGTTCCTTTATCTTTGTTTTTGTCTCAGTTTAACCTGCTGAGAAGTCCATGTTTGATCTTCACTGTTTTTTCGTTCTAGCTTAGTCTATCTTCTGTATCTGTAATTATTTTTTTATGGAATGAAATTGGGCATATGCCCTCATATTTTTCCAAAAAAAAAGGTGGAGGTGGAGGCATGAAAATGGGCGGCTGCATCATTAGGATGTGATTAAGAGATAATTAGACAGATTTATCTCGAAAAAAGTGTTATATTGATAAAATTTTAAGCTTGATAATCTTAGTAAAATTGGATGTCTATTCTAAATAATTTGATCTCATATGCGGTGTAGTCCGTTTTATGATTCATTTGGTTTCGGCGGAATTGAGTCACTTTCAATTCAAAATGTGCATTATTGATTGGTCGCCGGCTTAGCACTATAAATTGAGTGCGGATAGTCCATTTGATAGATTTCGGATTTTGGCTAAGACGTCAATTTCACAAACGAAGATCGTTTGGGCATTCAGACTCCATTTGATGCGTAAGTGGCGTCGACTTTCTTCGATTTGGCTAATTGTGCAATATGTATATTATGATCAATTTCGACGTTCTGAACGTGATGAAGAAGTCCGTTCGTTGATTAGAGGTAATTTGGACTAATTTTGGTGATGCCTAGTACTTTTCACCTCTAATTCATGTATGCATTCTTAGTCAAATTATCGTGAGCTCGACTTGACATATGCATATTAGATGTCTAGTGGTCATCAATTTTAATATAACAAAGTTGATTTAGTGACAATTGTTGTTGAAGATTATTTGTGTCAAATATTGGGCTAGCTTTAGACTCTAAAGTACAGGACTCTTTCATATAAAAAATGAGAACTTATTTATATATTTTTGAGTGCTATCCTAATTATTTTAATTAAAATACATAAACACCATCGATCCATCCATATTAAATCCCTTAGTCATACAATATTATTTAAACATTTAGGTATCACAATGACATTAGAATTGAGCGATCCAAAATTTGTAATTTTTTTTTCTATTGAGATGCATGTTTTCACTATAAGAATTAAATATTTGAAGATCATTCAGTTTTGTAAATAATATCATGGAATTTTTAATAAAATTTTAAATGCTTAATTTAAGTTCATTTATACTTGAGTCAAGATATTTTTAGTTTGATTGGATTTGACTTAAATATCTGACTTACGTATTATGTCAACTTTGATGCTTAACTGAACGAATTTTTTGATGATGTATCAAACATGATTTAAAAAAAAATTGATTTGAATATACGGTCTCTCTCTCTTTATTATTATTATTATTATTATTATTATTATTATTATTATTATTATTATATATATATATATATATAAGAACTCGAATAGGTATATATATCATTCCAAATTAATACCATATCTTATGCTGACTAATGTTTAACTGCCACAGATTTCCTCCAAAATTATCCAAACTTTTTCAATAATATCCAAATCCAACTTGGAAAGTAGTTAGCTTTCATTAGCTAAATCAATATTTTCAGCAATTTGCCTTTTAAGCGAATGGCCGAATTTTTCAGAAGTCCGGCGGTAGTTTGCTGCCACAAGTATTGGGCGAGGGTCGATCGCAAGTTTTCACTATTATGGGGAGATAATAACAGTAAATTAATTTTAAGTCTAAATACACCTTATCGGCTGATTTTAGCCCATTTGAACCATATTTGTAAATTAATGTTTAATTATTGTAAATCCAGTGGACGGTTAGAAATTTGACTTAAGAGCCAACGGAGACGTCATCAAATTTACAAGACGTCATGAGACGTCATCAAATGTCATCAAATTTACTATAAGATATCAAAAGATTTAAGAGGTTAATATTAATTGTAGAAGGCTAACTGTTTAACACCAAGAATTTTAGATTTAAAATTCTTAAGTTTAGAGAGTTTAGATTAAAACTAAATTCAAAGTAAAATTTTGAGAAATTTAAAATGCATATCTTAGATTATCTTTAGATTATTTCTAAAATTACCTACTTTTATTGATTTTTTAATATATCATTTCAAATAAAAAAAAGAAATAATTTTTATATTTATTTATACTAAATCAAATAACTTAAAAATATTTTAATTTTACTATATTTATTTTATATTATATTTGTTATTTATTTTACATTTCTTTTTCAGCAAATTAAATAACATTAAAGCCGTTTGATTGAAAATATTATGAGTGTGTAACATGTGTTACATTCTTTTTTCCTACAAAATAAAATTTTCAGAAATTCAAGATATACCCATCAGTTCGGTTTTGAGGGATTTGAAATTTGCGCAAATTGACAAAACTTCATATCGAAGCTTTCGTGAATTATTCTTACCTAATTTTGCTCATCCTCAAGACTCTAGCACTCATAAAAAATTCATCGTTGCCATCGCTCATTCTTTCTCACGAGAGTTCCCACTGATTCTTATTCATCGCTCATTCTTGCTCGTTACACTCTTTGATTTTTTTTTTTTTTTGTTGAGAGAAAATTAAGATAATAGACCAAATTTTATTACCCAAAAAGTTACGAATAAATCACAAGAGAAAACTAAGGTATATATTTTTAGTTATAAATATCTAGTTATTCAATTTTCAGTTTTGCTTTTCCGGTTCAATATTTAAAAAAAAAATCTATTAAATTGAATAAATCAAAATTAGTTAAAAAAAATCAAATATAATTATATAATTTTTATTATAAATACTTAATTATTTATATAAATTAATAGATTTCTAATTGATTAAGAAATTTTTAATATATAAAATTTATTAAATTGTATTTTAATTAATTAGTTCAATTAAAATAAATATATATAAAATTTTATATGAAATTCGGTTTAATCGAAAATCAAACTGAATAAATTAAATTATAGTTTGATTTGATTATTTTAAATTATTTGATTTGATTTATTTGTTTTAATAAAAAAATCAACCGAGCTGAATTGACCTAATCGATATAATGCACACCTCTAATCTTATACGTAGAGTTTCACATTATCCAACACAATAATATAAGAAACAAAAACATCCAACAAGCTAGTGGCCGTCCAGTGCGAGAAGTTAAAAAAAAATCTATCATAGCATCATAAGGATCCAACATAAAATTACCAGAAAAATAACTCATCATTGTCATGAACCTAGCCTCACAATAATATCAAAAAACCATAGAATCAAAACAAATTCAGGTTGCAATTGCCAACTAATAGGAGAATCAAATGCCACCCACTAAGCAAAGCCACCAGCTAATAGATAGATAATGAGAGAAAAAAATTATTAGTGACAAATGATATTATATTTTTCTATCATTCACTCACTTTGCAAGTAATGGTTTTCTTCATAGATATTAGAAGAAAAAATAAGGTAGATGGATGATTATAAAAAATTATAGCATTTCTCTCCCACCAAATATGAAAAATCAAGCAGCAAGTGATTAGATAATTGAAGATCTTTATAATCTAATTAACATTCGCCCAAAAAAAATATGAAAAAGATTGGGCTTTGTTGCGTGCTAGAGAATTTTATTCCGGTAGATGCGAGATCTTCGTCGTAGCCCAAAATTATCCAACACACGGGGGATATGAACACAGTTATACGTAAAACCCAAGGGAAAACCACGCTTGCCTCTGTAGAACTTTCACTATGTGTTCAAAGATAGAAGGTCTTAGTTGAGAAGAGAAAAGAAATATTAGGTAGAAAAATATCGGTAACTCCAACCCAGGAGAAGTTTCCCAAAAAGCGGCAGGAACGGATCTTCTAGGAGCAACCTCTTGATCTTCAGGAGAAAAGAGCGGCTTTTCTAGTCCTGCAGGGCGATCTCAAGAGCTTGACGCGTAGACTAATGCTAGACAGATGCTAGTCGAGCTGAGCTCGAGCCCTCCCTCTAAGGTGAGAATGAATTTATAGTTTTTTGGGAGTGGCGACTTGTAAATTCATGGAAAACTCTAACTCCCATCGACGGCCGGTCGATCCCCGATCGACGGCAGGTATATTTTGATGATCTGGTGCCTTAATGATTTGACCGGGTGATCTTGATTCGTCGACGGCCGTATAACTATAAATATGTGGCCATTTCATTCACGGATCGATCCATTTTCACGCCCGATACACCGAGTCGAGCTCGGATCGACTATGCTGATGTCACGATGCTCGCCTCATCGGATATTTGATAGTTGTAAATCGGTGATTAGATCGAAACATTTCAAAATCTTTGAGATTTGGCTGATCGATTAATTCGGCGACGTATCAGGCTTAAACAAAAATATTTCGCTGAAAAGAAACAATTTTATAGAAGAGTGAAAGAGAAATTGCAATTAAAAATAAATAATTTTTAGTCTCTTATTCCTCATTGCGTAGACAACAAACCTTATAGATATGGATATTAAGGGATCTCGAAATATCTATCTTCTTAATGCCATAATTCAAATATAACTAAACATAAAAAGAGAATCTCAAAGCAAACTCTTTGTGCCGAATACATGGATACCATTGAACTTTAGGCATATTCTGTAAACTGATCTCAAAAAATTTTTGAACTTAGAATTAAAGAAATTATATTACATAATATGATAAAAAAAAATAGTCGAAAGAGGGACCACACCAATAGCTTGAGTAGGGTTGTCAAAAAAAGTTTCGTGAAAAGTGCTCGTTAACTAAAACGGTAGAACACTAACAGACATTTTTCGATATATAAGCAGCAATCATTTGTTCGACGTGTCGTTGATTTACTCGAGATAAAAAATTTATATTATATTATTATTATTATTATTTTATTACTATTATTATTATTATTTTTTATTATTATTGTTGTTATTATTATTATTATTATTATTATTATTATTATTATTATTATTGTTATTATTATTATTATTATTATTATTATTATTATTACTATTATTATTATTATTATTATTATATATAAATCTAACACATTTACTTATTACAAATACAAGCATAACTTGGTGGTTAGAACTTTGTTATGCAAAAGATTGGCCTAAGTTAGAATCCTTCTTCATACCTGATTTTCTGATTATCAGATTTTTAATTTTGAACACGAACAAAATGATTTTCAAACGAACACTAACAATGAAATTGAAATTATTTTTCAACACGAAAATACGAACAAGAGTTCTGTTCGCTCAAGCTCGGCTCGTTTACATCCCTAAGCGAAATAGCTACATTTTCAATGAAACAAAGCTCTTAATTGAAGTTATAAATAAAGGTGTTTAGCATAGCATTAGGCTCAACAAGTAAAGCCACAATAGAATCTATACCAAAAAAAAAAATCATTAAGATTTACCTTTGCAAACAGAAGCTTATATTTTGGCCAAAAGCAATATTGCAGGTAAATTCATTTTTTTTATTAGCAACAAAATCAATAGTTATTTCCAATATGAGGAAGCTAGTTGGTTAATGGGTTTCCATAAAGAGAAATAAATAGATGTCCACCAGATAGTTAGAAGGTTGAACCATTAAGAAATCTCTAAATGAGAGATATGTTAAATCCGTAAAATAAAGCGTAAAGTGAAAGAATGATCAAACCACCAAAAATTTTAGGTTTACATTATTTTATTTAAGAAAACTAAGTGTATCATATGAGAATGAATGAAACCCTAAAATAAAAAAATTGGCACAATGTTTATGGATTAACTTAATAAAAGTTTTGGGGATATGTAACCCCCAAATCCAATAAGCCAAATATTTAAAAATAAAAATTTTAATAAACTACATATGATAGCGAAAGAGGGGACTTAGCTTTCCATCCTTACAAGAGATTAATAAATTAAGACAACAAAGGTTGAAAATCACTAGGTTTGAGGGATTTAATGGAAATAGGAAGTCTCAAATGTTTATTTTTTTTTTCTTTAGATTGTTGGATATTAAGAATAGAGCAAAGAGAATCTACATTAGTTAGTCAAAAGATTTGATATGATTAAAAATTCTCTAGACGAATCTTGATGCGTAGTAATCGTAAATCAACTAACCGAGATCGTTGCTTATTATCAATCGACTCTTAAACAGCAATAGTCAAGCGTCTTGACGAAATGAATCTAACAAGCCCAAGATATCATAATTCGACATCATTTGAGCATTCAAATACACAAAATACATCATATGATCAAGGGGATCATCGAGTCATCGATGGAGAGGAGTGGTTCGATTTTGCATGTATTTACGAGACGCCTCCTCCAATCTATAAATAGCCTCATTCCTCATATGAGGGGCTAAAGGAGAAGGGGCAAGAAGAGAGGAGAGAGCTCTAAAGATCCTCCAAGCACAATTATGCACTTTCGACGGTTGTCAACCATGCCGCCATCATCACCGCCATCCGATCCTCGCCGTCGACCATTATTGCCATCATCACCAACCACTATCGTCGGTCATCGGCGCCAACATCGCCGCCGCCAACATCGGCGTCAACTTTGTCGTCAACATCGTCGTCAACTTTGTCATCAACATCATCGTCCATTTCTCATATATACAATTCGTAATCCAGACGGAAGATCTTGTACTCAAACGGATACATAGTGGAAGCTTTTCTTGGGCTAGGCCCCGTAGTTTTCCCTCTTTAGGTTTTCCACGTAAAATTCCGGAGTTTTATTGTTCACTCTTTAAATAATTGTGTGCCGGACTTTCCAAAGAAGTTAAGGCGTAAACTTTTACTCTACCGCAACTGGTTTTCTAGCACGCAACAAGATTATTATTATTATTTTTTTTACTTTTTTTCTTGTTAATAACCAAACTTGAGAGATGACCAAATGTGGTAAAAAAACTTATTAAGTTTAGAAATATTTCCTTCTTTAGCTTTACAAAAATGAGGACTTCATCAGCATATAGAAGATGAGAGAAACTATGATCCTTCAAAAATATTTCCTCAAATGTTGATCTATGTTGGAATTACCTAAAAAATTGGACAAAGCATCAATGACAATAAAAAAGATATAATGAAAAAGTATCAGAATTCCTCTAGAACAAACCATTGATGCATACAAAATAGTGAATATCTTCAATACAGACTTTGATCCATTCAACAAACATGGTGAAAAACCTTTGAGCAATATTCTATGAAGAAGAAAAGACCTATAAATATAATCGAAAGCCTTTCTTATGTGTAGCTTAGAACAAAAAAGAGCACCAAAACTTCTAGAGGAGAAATGATGTAAGATTTCATTAGCTAGTATAATTTTATCAATAGAGATCCTTTTTTCAATAAATCTAGACAGGCTTAAATGGATAATGTAAGACATAATTGGTTTCATCCTATTACCTAAAATCACAATATCATAGGCATGAGATTGTTAAGGTATTAAGGAATAGCAATAGCTTTGATAAATCTAAGCAACTTTCTAGAAGAGAAGAAATGAGCTAATGCCCTAATACCAAGTAACTAGTAAGATCCTAGTTGTTGACAAAAAAATTAGAATGTGAAGCCATCAGAGTCAGAAGTGGAGTTTTTAGCATCATAAAAAATAACATCTTTGATATTTTCAACGGAAACCAGAGCAACTAGCCCAGACCTAAAATGTTGAAGAGTTTAATTACCAACTAGACACGAAAAATGTTCCCCAATAAAACTATACTGAGAATTATAAAGAACTTTGAAATAATCAATTGCTACAACCTCTATTTCATTATGAGCATGAAAATTTCCAAGTGGATTCGAGATCTCTTTTATATGATTATAATTTTTTTTGACATTTGATGTTGTTATATAAAAATTTTAAATCATTTTCATTATATGTAAGCCATTTAACTTTAACTCTTTAAGATAACTAAAAAGTCCAAAAAGGTATTTTTCAGAAAATTTTATGATTAAAACTCTTTTGAGAACCATAATGATTAGAGTGCCGTGACTATTAAAAAATTATTATTTAAATTTTTAAAAAATAAAAAATATTTTTAACAAATACAATAAATTTTCAAAAAATTATAATTACCCTTATGTTTAGTTGTAGTCAAATATAAAAATCTTAAATACTTATATTTCAAATATATTATATTGGGGGATTTACATACATACCACTCAATTCTTATTAATTTACATATCTCACACCTAAAGTTTACTATTTACTTAACTAACACCTAAATCTTTCAAATACATCATTTTTACCACCCTACCTCACGCCGTATACATTTCGGAAACGGAGAACCGCGGAAATCCTCTCCGTCAACTTCCGGAACTACTTTAGGGATTAAAGACAGCAAATCTTCGGTTCGTCGTGGAAGAAGGAACGCGGGGCAGCGTGGTAGCTCTTCCGCTTCTCCTCCCCGTCAACTTCCTCGCTCTTCCGGCCGCAAGATTTGTTTCAAGGTTAGTTTTATTATACTCTCAGATGCCTTGCTTCAAGCTCTTGACGGAACTCCACTCACCGAGTCGCCGAAAGCACTTACCAGACCCCTTCTTCTCCCTCATCTCACTCCACCACGTATGGATATCGCTTTCGCCTCAACATCTCTTCATTCCTTGTGCCTCCGTCAGAAGCTTGGACCCATACCAAACACATTATGTCCCGTGATTCTCCAAATTGAGTTTTGAGCTACATGTCTCAGTAAATTGGTTCCTACATGAGTATTGATCTATCTATTATTTTGTCGATACTGATTTTATTGTCGCAATTCCTCTAATGGCTCTCACTTCAACCGATCAACGTTTGTAGTTGAAATTGCAATTCCTCTAATGGCTCTCACTTCTGATTTTATTTATGATTTTATTCTGTTTAATTATCTCTAACGATTTTGTCTATTCATTGATGCATTCAAGCTTGCGAGAGTAAGTTGTTTAATCTATAGCTAATGATTGCTTTATTCATAGGCTCCGAATTATACAAAAACACGTCATTAGCTTCAACACTATTAATTATCAATTGCATCATATAGCTTAATATATTTTTTTTATTAGTTCTTCCTTCAAAATTCATCCACTGATTGAGCAGCCTTATCCGGTAATAGTTGTTAGTTTTTCGCTTTTTTAATTTAAGTGTCCTTAATTGTTACTAATTTGTTATTTTTTCTTAACTTTATTTAATAGATTACACATTGCCAAAATGAGCTCAAGTCAATCATCCGCATCGATGGGCATCTCGAGAGAACATCAAGTGTTGTGTCATTGTAATTTACAATGTGTCATATTCACAAGCTATAAAGAAAGGACTTATGGTAAAAAATTTTAAGGTGCCCTCGAAATCGTACAAAAGATGATTGTGGTTATTTCAGCTGGTTAAATGGTGATGACCCTAAAGTATATGAAAGGGATTTTGAAGGAAGAGCTTTTCAGAGAACATAATGAAGAAACTTGAGACCATCACATCTCGTAACAAAATTATGTTGGCAATGCTCATTATCATCATTGCAATGATGTTTTTTATCCTTAAGTTAATCATGTATTTCATGGTCTCTTGAAGATCTCTGATCAAGAATCTATATAGGATAATGTATTTTGGCACCTACTATCAATGGAACTAGTTTATTTTATTATATATTGTCTCTCATTGGTTGAATATAAATTTGCAATCATCAAAAATTTTCTACTTTTTTGGTTATCTTTTGTGAGATCTTTGGTGTTGCAGGATGTGGTATAAATTTAAGATAGATTATGCTTTGGTGGAGCTATAGGGTGCTCATTGTTTATACTAACAGAAGAAGATCCATTCAACCAATGTAATTTTTTTCTTTTAATCTATTTGTCCTCTCAGATGGAATGAACCCAAGAAACAATGGCGATCACTGATTTCTTAAGAAAATGTTGCAGAAAAAGAAGAAATGAATGAAACCAAGGTCGACACACAAGAATGATGACAACGTAGCAGGAATGATGTATTACTTGAAAATAAGAGAATGAAATACATATATAAAAAGGACATATCTGATGAGAGTGTGTTTGCTTTAACATCAACTGTAACATTCTTGTTCTTCAACTGCGACTGTATCTCACCAAGGATCAACTCATCCTTCTTCGTACCTGCTGCTGTTATTGCCTGCAACTCAGATTATGCTTGGAAGTTAAGAATTGAATAGCCAATGACATTGTTAGGGTTTGATGGAAGGTATTATGTTTTATCAACATTCATTAAAAAGAGCGTCAATTCTACTCTTCGTTGGAAGAAAGAGAGGATAATGTCAATATATATATATATATATATATATATATATATATATATATATATATATATATATATATATATATATATATATATATATATATATATATATATATCATGCATCTATGAATTAATGGCTGAAATATAATCTTTAAGGCTTACCATGAAAGGCAAAGCAAAAAAAGATTTAGGCATCTCAACTTAAGGCCTTCACTATATCCAGAATCGGGTGAAAGTTCATTCAATCATCATCACTAGTTTCATCACCGCTGCTACTCTCGTTCATAGTATTCATTTTCCTTGTTAGAAGAACATGTTGTTGAAGTTGTTCAGCAATAGCATGTTTAGTTTTTGACTTAATATTCTTAATATGTTTAGCCTTCATTTCATGACGGAAAAGAAGGCTGCGCATTTTAGCAAGACGATTTTGACGATCAATTACATCCTCAATTGAGAGCGCAATAGTGTTCAATTAGTTTAAAAGAATATAAAATCCCAATAATCTCCATGAAATATAACACGCCAACAACCGAAGAAAAAACTTCAACATCAATAAGAACAAAAATAAATATTATCAATACAATGTATTTTTGTTGGGAATTTTGTAATAAATCTAGAAATAGCACATAACTAAATCTTTGAAGAGTGCTATGGATATCAAATAAGAACAAACAAAAGGCGTGGGATCTGTCAATTTAAAATAAAAAGAATAAATAACTAAATTAACAATCAATAAGCACAGAGATATGCTCCAACAATAACTACAAGATTAAGAAATCATAAACAATCAGTATCTAGTCATCACCAATCAAGTACACTTAATACAACAAATACATATCAATTAGAGTTTCATATAAATGCGTTGTTTGACAAATAATTTGTGGCTTCGAAAAACATAGTAGAGGACATGGCATCGAAATGATAGTTTTGATGCATTAATTTTACTTTTAAATGTTGGAATATGACCGACTTTGCAAAATCCACTTAAAGGTTATATCCAATATGAAACAGAACTAAATCAAATATGAAACAAACCAACCAAAACAAGCCGATGGTGCCCTCAACCAGAGCCGCATTACACTAGTCCTGAATCACATTCTACATCGGTGATTGTTCATTTACAAAACAACGTTAAAAGAAGGCATCAAAAGCACGTGAATTCAAGAAGATGGAAGAGATATCGTTATTACTTTTACCTCCATGTCGAAACATGCGTATAGAATAGAAGGATTTATGTGTACTCTAATCACATGGTGAGGAATCCCATATATCCACATCGAAGAAAATGGTGAATGGAAAATATATGAGAGCACATGAGTAGATTCTGTCCTACTCAAAAAATGTAAAAAACAAGCACACGGATTCTATCGGTAATAGAAATTACATATGAAAACACCAATCTCAGGATGTTAGCAACAAAAGCAGAAGAAACAAAGATATAAAATAGAGAATGATGAATTCAAATAATCGACTTGGAAGTTTACAAAAAATCATGCAATCCTTGGAACTTGAAGCATCAAAAAAACTACATCGATTGTTTCTTAAGTGTGCAAAAAATACATGTAATTCCTCCTCTGAAAGCTATCACTAGCTATTACTCTCATTAATCAATTGCCTCAACTTCATCGTCATGCTGCCCTCTCCTAACCGGTAGCTTTTCTCTACTTCCCAAGGCGATGATATAAGCATTGATGTATCATCGGCATATGAGTTTGATCCATCAAGTGCATTTTGCAAGTGTTTCTGATGACCCCAACATCCAGCGACACTTGTGTACCCTCTGTATTTTTTGGTATTGTTTTCCATGAAGCTTTTATTCTTCTCTTCCTTGGCCTCCCCTTGGTCAGTGTATTAGGTGCCCCAATCTCAATATCATCATTACATTTTCTCCACTGGCTTTTACTTGGTAGAGTTGATATTGCACCATCATAAGCCATAGCGTATCTACAAATGAATGAGGAATGATTAATATACAAACAAAAATAAATGCATAATAATTAAAATTACCTATTAACATGATAATACTGATCCACGTAAGTGTGCCATAGTGGGTGCTCCTTTGAACCGATGAAAGCAACAACATGTATGGAACAGTCATTTTACGATTATCTGCATTTCTTGTTTTAGCTCAATATTTACTTCATGTCTTTCGGAATGCCCTTCAACCTCTGCCGAGTATGAAGTAGATTGCCTAATAATAAAGTATTCCTTTCTTGTTGTTATCTCATGTATTCTTCAATATAACACTAATTCACCTCTCCAACTTGATGTATTCATCTTTCGTTCAGCTCTTTGTTCCATTAACATCCCTCTAATCATGTCTACCAACTCAACAATTGGTTTATCTCTAACCACTCCTATCCAAGAGTTAAATGACTCTGATAAGTTATTGGTGTTGTAGTGGTTTTTAATTTCAGGAAGGAATTGGGATCTTGACCATTTATATGGTAAATTTAGAAGATAAGAATATACTTGAGGGCTCACTTTGCATAGTTCAGTAACTTTTGCCTCATATTCATGTCTTGTGTATGCATTTGCAACCAAAAAATGTTTCTAATCTTTTGGCTATCTTGAAAGTGATGATATTTCTTCATGTTCTTCCACAAATGATATACAAACTCTATGTTCTGCATCGAAATACAAACTTAATAGCTTCTCCCAAGCCCTTCTCCATATCGAAATAAAAGATAAGTGGCACCACCTCAACCAAAAGAGTCAACCAAATTCTTCAAAACCATTGCCATGAGCTTTTAGATTCTCAACAACGCAAATGCGATAGTATACCATTATTGCCATCTAATGAATTGTGGATAACAACACCCCAAGATATTTTGATTTTAGATGACATGCATCAAGCCTATAAGAGGTGCAACTCTTGAAAACCATCGATACATACTTTGAAACAAACATAGAATTCTTCGAAGGAGTTGTCATATCATACTCATAAGTAATGTGAGAGCCAGTTTCTTCTAATAAGCTCTTCAGAGTAGAGTAGGGACCCACTTGTAGCTATCATCAACGGCCCAAAGAGGTTGTCTCGTCTTTTCTCTTGAGCATACAATTTCATATAAGGCTGATAGCCATACTTACTTTCTAAATCTTCATTTATTTGTTTTGGAGGGATGTCGGGATGTTTTTTAACTATATCTTGGATTTGTTGAGCAACCCATTTAGATGTAGCCTGCTTGTTGCCTGCTCTGTTGACACCTGGACATACATGTAAATCTTCTACTTTTCTGACTTCAAATGTTTGCCCATCTACACATAAAGAAGCTCTCACTCTCCAAGGACACCCTACATAAAGCAAGTGGCAATGACTCGTCTTTTGTCACTTGCTTTTATCTTCACTCAAAATTCTCATGAATAGCCTTAGACCAAGAAAATGCTTGAAACTCATTGCATCATCAAATCGGTGCCAACTACTGACATATTATCTGCAACTTGACTAGTTAATTGATCTTCATTATATAAAGCAAGTTCATCTGAAAATTGGCTATCATTGTCGGAGCTTGAATGTTCATATTGTAGCATGTCCCTGCAGTCCAAACCTTCTTTGTTTTGTGGCATCACATCTACTCCACCACATGGTATGACTCCGATATCTGGCCCAAAAGTATAACTTGAAACGTCTTTTGTTAAAATAACAACTTCAACGACCACTTTCATTAGATAGTAAAATGCTCATTACTGCATTATCATTTTCAATAAGTTTGTATTCCTTTGGAGATGTACCATAAACATAATAATAAATTTCATAATCATATCCTCTTAACCAAGGACAAATCTCTTCAATCTTCTCTACTAATAAAAAATAGTTTAGCACATCTCGTTGTACTTTTATAATCTTCTGTTTTCCCCCTTCATACTTTCTTCGCTCTGTATTTTTTAGTTTGATCCAATAACCATTAAATTTGATTGTCACTAGGAGCCAAATCTTTGTCAACATGCCTTTAAGTTCAAATGAATAGAACAAAAGCTTACCAACTATGAAAAAAAAAATGAAATAAGTGAAATACTTATCTAACTTCAAATGAATAGAATAGAGTGAAGTTCAAATGCTTTGCTTCGGCTATAGATGGAACAGTACCCCAAATGCATATCGTGGTAGATTTTGCTCTATTCCCTCTTGAAACGGTTATGTTCCCACGGAAGCGAAGGAAAGGAGTTCCTTCTTCCCTTCAAACAGTGGCCGTGAGAGCAGAAGATCTGGAATGGAGTTCCTTCAGACGAGCAGAGTGGTTTCAGCGGGGAATTGAGTGGTATTCTGTTCACGGCCACGGAAGAGCCGAAGATTTAGCGTGGGAGTGGAGTTCCTTCCCTTCAAGCGGCAGAGTGAAAGCGGACAAGATCTTTTCGGAATGGAGTTCCTCCCTGATGACCAGAGGTTGTGAGGAATTGAGTGGTATCTTCCGCCAAAACGAGTTCGCAGACGGACGAGAGGGAGTTCCCGCGGAGGAGGTTTCCAGACCTCCCAAAGCAGTAACTGCAGGAAGCATCTGGATCTGAGTGAGGTAGTAAAAATAATGTATTTGAAAGATTTAGGTGTTAGTTAAGTAAATAGTAAACTTTAGGTGTGAGATATGTAAATTAATAAGAATTGAGTGGTATGTATGTAAATCCCCCTATTATATTTAAGTCTTTAAGTTTTAAATTCTTTATAACCCCAAAAGTGCTTCAAATATCTCAAAAAAATTTCATATTATTTTTATTTTTGTTTACTTAATAAACATTAATAAAAAATAAAACATAAAAATAATAAAATATTGTACGCTCTTAAATAATTTTTTTGACCTTTGAAATCAACAATGACATTGTGTATAGTTGTGCAAGATAGGTGCTCTGGAAGCACGAGAGTTGCTTTATTCATTGACTGTGATGTGGCAGGTTTTAATGTTCGGCCTCAGTAAGTTCGTTGACAGGTGTTGATCAATCGATTGCTTCATATGTCAACAACAACGGCGGGGAAATTTCTTTGACGAAATGAATCCCGTATAAAATCAGCGTCAAAGAAGAAAAAGGCCGAAGTTTCAGAGATAGAAGCAAAAAGAGATCGCCGGAGAAGAGATGTCTTCGTCGGTCGACACTTTTAGTAAGGACGGTGAGGAGGAAGCTAGGGTTGCAAGCCATCCCTTCGATGATACAGGTTACATGAGCGACGACTCCAATTTTAGCCCCGAGGAAGAAGCAAAGGAACCTATTGGGGTCACCGATGCCATTCATGATGGGAACTTCGGCAATGCGGAAGAGATCCTCGTTGATAGCGAGGACGGCTTCCGCACTGATCCTCATGTAGAGTATTCCTCAATCGCGTCCCCTTTCTCGGTGCCGGAGTCCAACGGGCAGGCCTATGAGGTGGAGGAGAACGATGAGGTCTTTGTATCTGGTGGTCCGATTCTTCATGAGCCGGAGGAGATGAAGGAGGAAGGGTTTCTTCTGCGTGAGTGGCGCCGGTGAGAAGTCTTTCTGCTCTAGATGTGCTTATTTTATGCTCCACTTGCTATGATTGTCTCTTGAAATTTTGCTCTCGTTTCTCCTTTCTTCAATGTTTCCTTATTCTTTATGAAGTTTAAGGGGCTGTTTGGCTGCAGGATTTGAGCAGGATTTAAGCCGGATTTAACTTAAATCCAGCCAAACGGTATTTTTGGACAAGTTAAAATCCGCTGCTTTTGTAGTCCCGTTAAAGCCGCTTTCGCAAGTTAAATCCGGATTCGGATTTATGGGATTTAGAGAAGCAGAAGCGCGCGATGGAGGGTGGGAGGGAAGACGAGGATTACCTTCCCGACGTCTCCCTTCTCTTTTCGGGCAGCAGCGGAGCGGAAGGGGTTAGGTAGACGAGTGTTTCGAACGCCAAAATCCCAATCCTTACCCTTTTCAGTTTATTATTTTTTATTTTGATTTATTTTAAATTTAAATTTAAGTTTAATTTATTTAGATAATAATTAATTAATATATTATTTTAAATTAATTAAAATTTAATAAAATTATATGTAATTATGTAAACTTAGTTCTTTATGATTAATTAATAGATTTATAATTAATTTGCATATTATATTATGATAATTATATTTTAATTAATCTAAATATAATTATATTATTTTTATGTAAACAAATTAAATAAAAATTATTATTTAATTCCCTTATTAAATATTCTTAAATATTATCTGAATACAAATAAGAATGATATATTTTATTAATTATTTAAAAGATATTTGAGAATATTATATTAATAGTTATCCTTCACTATTTTCTTATTATATTTTTATAATTTTCATTCGATTATTTATTAGATATTATTTATTATAGTTTTAATTTATATGTAATTTAAATATTATCATCTATATTACTTTTATTTTTAATTACTTGGTTTTCATTTATTTATTTAATTAATCTTTTTTAAATTTTATTTTATGATAAAATATAATAAAAATAATATCTAAATATTTATTATTTAATATTAAATGAAATAATTAATTAATTTTGATATAAATAATGAAACAGTAGCACAGAATTTAATCATCAGCATATCAAATAGTTTTTGAATTTAACTTTTAGGGGGTGTTTGGAGATTTACTGATTTTAAAAAATCCCGTAAATAAACGCAGTAAATTTTTTTAATGTAAATCAGAAAATGTAAATCGGATTTATTAAATCATTTTTTCAGAGATCGAAGACCTCTTTTGTGTGAATGGGTTGTCTTTTTCTTCTTTATTAAAAAAAAAAAGATTTTTTTCTCTTTTCCTTAGGAAATTAAGGAGGGTGGAGAGAACGAGGATTACCTTCAGTTAATTTAATTTAAAATTAAAGAAATATCAATCCTTTTCCTTTTGTTTATTATTTTTATTTTTTGTTTATTTTTTAATTTAATTTTAAATTATTTAGATAATAATTAATTAATATATTATTTTAAATTAATTATAATTTATTAAAATTAGATATAATTATAAAATTTACTTCTTTATAATTAATTAATAGATTTATAATTAATTTATATATTATATTATGATAATTATATTTTAATTAATTTAAATATAATTATATTATTTTATATAAATAAACTAAATAACAAATATTATTTATTCACTTATTCGATATTCTTAAATATTATCTCAATAGAAAGAAGAATTATATATTTTATTAGTTAAAATATATTTAAGAATATTATATTTATCAGTATTTATTATTATTTTTTTATTATATTTTTTATAAATTTTATTGGAATAACTATTAAATATTATTTATTATAATTTTTTATATTTAAATATTATTATTTATATTATTATTATTTTTAATTATTTGACTTTTTATTATTTTTTTTATGATAAAAATATAAAAAAACTTCTAAATATTTATTATTTAATATTAAATAAAATAATTAATTTAAATTGATAAATTCTATTTGAATTAAATCCTATTGCAAATTTAAATCATAATAATTTAGTAAATTATTGAATCCTACTTGAAATTGTGATTAAACACTATTATGATCAGGATTAATTTCATTCTACGAATTCTTACATGTTGTTTGTGTTGTTAAAATCAATTTATTTTGCTGATGTTGATCTTGCGTTGATCGTTTGTTCTATAGTATGATGAGATTTGTTTGAAAATAGTGAAATTTAATTTGTATTATCGAAAAAATTTCATATCCAAATGTAATGTTTATTTATATTTTGTAATGAGCATGATATCTTCATTAAATAATGAATTTTAATTTTAATATTTTATTTTATTTATTTATTTTTATATTTTAAAAATATTATTATTTAATTATTTGACTTAAATCATATAACACAAATCTTTCATTTGGATTTAATAAATTCTTATTTTGATTTAACAGCAGATTTCAAATAGGTTATCTGGATTTAGTAAATCTACTAATTATCGTTGCCAAACACTGAATTTACTTCCTACTTGAATTAAATTCTGTTTGCAGCCAAGTCTTAATTTTTTTTTGTCTGGGCGTACGCTGGCTGTGTGATAAAATGACAATGATTGTTGCGCGCATCTAACTGCTGCCATCGTCGATAGAGTTCGAGCGAGATGGAAAATCCTTCGAAACTTAAGAGAAAAGTATTAGGAAGGTGTTGTTTGCCTACGAGTACGATTTAACGCAAATAGGTTTTAGGAATCTTGCTAATCCAAATTTAGTAAAGCTTGAGAGGATTAAAACCTGAAAACTGTTTGGCATGATAACAATTAAATCATGCTAAATTCTAATAAATAGTTTGACTATCTGTTTTAGGATTGAAGATTTATGAGAGGGAGAACTTCCTGGGATTCTTATTTATACCACTAAGAGATTTTTTTTTTCTTTGATGCATTTATGCCACTATTGTGACAGTCTAAATGCATTCAAACTATCAGTTTTCTTTTTGAAATTGATCGTTGGCACTTTATTTGTCAATAATTTCTTGTTAGAATATTATGCCTTCATTAATTCATTCATATTTCTTTGAGATTTATTTTCCAAGTTCCATTCTAAATTGTAACATAATTTGTTTTTAAATAAACTTCCGGTTTATGATCCACAAGTTTGCTAAGGGTCCATTATGTTTTTAAAATTACTTTATTTCAATGACAATTGCATTGTTTCATTAGAAATATAATAAGCTTTGTAACAAACAACTATATTAAATCATTGAATTTTATGCTAGGCATATGCCTTATTTAGGGGTGTGTATTTGTGAGGGAGTATATTTTTGATCATTTAGTGTAATTGTGCCAAAGTTATTAGCCAATCTTCTCGGATTTAGTCTGATAATTAACTTGTTAATTAAACTCAATGAGCTAATAAGTCAAATTTGAGCTAAATCTGAGTTGTTACCTAGTGAGCTGACTCTTTTAAAATATATTAATATAAAATACACTTAAAATATATTAAAAATTAAGAATTTAAGTATAAAGTTATTAAAAATTTAAAAATTATATCTTAATTCCTAATAATTGAGCCATCATTTCTTTAACATCCCTCGTACAAGATTACTGTGCTCTTCTTCTCATCTTTGATTAATGTAAAATTTATTCCAGGCTTCCAGTGTTAAAATTATGTCCTTTTTACCAGTTTTCATCCATTAATCCTGCATGCAGGCAGAACGCAATTCATCTCGAGGAGAAAGAAAGAAAAGAAAAGGAGTCTAGAAATCAGATCATCGCAGAGGCTGATGAATTCAAACTAGCATTCTACGAGAAGCGCCAACTTAATCGTGAAATAAACAAGGCCAATAACAGAGAAAAAGAGAAGGTGCGCTTCCAATCTTCCCTTCTCATTGTTTGGCAAAAAGCTTTGCTCATAAAATCTTTTTTTCCTGTGTTCATATGCCAGCAATATCTGACAAAACAAGAGAAGTTTCATGCTGATGCTGATAAGCACTACTGGAAAGCTATAGCAGAGATGATCCCTAATGAAGTGCCTAATATTGAGAAGAGAGGGAAGAAAGACCAGGAGAAGAAACCATCAATTATGGTAATTCAGGGGCCAAAACCGGGCAAGCCTACTGATCTCTCGAGGATGCGTAAGTTGCTGGTGAAGCTTAAGCACTCCCCTCCGCCTCACAGGATGGCTCCTCCGCCCCCAGCCAAAGAATCTTCAAAAGATGGCGATGCTGAAGGGAACAAAGCTGAGAAGAAAGTAACATCACCTGCTAACGAGGAAGCATCCATGGTTACTGATGCTACCTCTCGCCAGAAAGAAGCAGCACAAGTTTCAGCAGCAGAAGTAGGAATAGCAGAAGGGAAAGCAGCTGCAGAGCCAGAGCCTGTATCTACCAAGTAAGTGGACTGAATTACTTCGGCTTCTAGAAGTTTTAAGTTACTTGAACTTGGCATGTCACTGGAAATAAGTCTTTCGCACGTATCTTCCAGAACTGGCTTCACGCAGGAAACCTGTAAGAGTTTTTTTTCCAGTGTTCTTTCTACTGATTTTGCAAAACTATAATTTAACAGTTATGTATGATGCTGAGTTTTCTTACGCTGTAGAATACAATTTATATAAAGAATGACATCACTAGCTCAGTCATCTTCATACGAGTTTTTTTTTTTTTTTTTTTGCAATGGGTCTACCCTGCCCAAATCTTGTGGGTGGGGATATGGTCAATATTATCACGGGGCTGGCACATTTATCAGGCGATGTGGTCATTTACTTAGGTATCTCATCTGAGAGGATTGAACTGGGTTCTTCCTCGCCCATACTGAGCTGTCCTTGTAATTTTTTTTCTGCTGAGGATGGAAGCAGAAGAGAAGATCCCACATTGAATGAGATATACAATAAGCTTGATACTGTATACTACTTGTGTTCCATGTATGTTATTGGTTTTCTCATTGAGGTTTGTCTTTTAGTTTATCTGAGGATAGTGGTGATATCTAAAGCAGCATTTTTATCAAAACATCGAATGAAATTATTATTGTCTAAAACAGAATAGGTTATCAGAAGACTGGGTTGTGCTACTTTGGATCACAAGTGGGCTTCATAAATAGAGTTATAACATTTATAAATTGCTATTGCGATTTTTTTTACTCGGTTAAAATTCCACAATAAAAAATATTTCTCAAAGATTAGCAACAGAATGGATATTACATTAATAAGAGCATGAATTCTATGTTATATTCTGATCTAATTGATTATTTATATATTATGTTTATTTTCAAGCAAATTTAATAACCTTAAAACTCATTACTATTTTGTTGTGAGAATATCTGATATATATTACATTTAAATTTATAAATTTATTTTAATATAAATCTTAGATTATATTATGTTTTAAATCATCATTATAATTATGAATGGCTTTGTAAATATGATATTTGAATAGTTTGGGAATAAAAAAATTATAAAATTACAAAACAAAACCAAGTTTTTTTGGATTACCTAATGGTTGAATCACTTTAACGAATTTTAAATCTAACACTCTTCAGAAAATTAAATATCTATGTAAATTAAATAAATTTTAGATATTTAAAACAATGTCATATAGTTTTAAATAATTTAAAATATAATTTCATTAGTTTATAAAAATAATTGTAATTTTATTATGAGTTATATGTCATATTTGTATTAAATTAATTTTATATTATAAATAATTATAATCTATCTATACTATTAAAACCTAATTATATAATGCAAAAGTAATAAGTTGTATATATATGCTCTAATCACCTTAGAGCAGATGGTTGTATAACTTCCGCCACTCTTTTAGTAGGTGGGTAAGAGACCAGAATGGATAGGATGGCTCAACCACATAAACATGGAACACCTTTTGGTTTGTTTAGGAAACTTGGTAAGAGTGTTATGGACATCCATTATTGAAGGTTGCTAAGAAACTCTCGGATTGAGCTCTAAAAGCCACAAAATTATTATAGAATAAGGTACTCGCTTTCTCTTTGATGCTCTTAGATTTGGCCATTGTCAACGTAATACAATGATCAACACAGGCATAAATGCCTCTCTCTTACCTCCACCTTGGTTGAAATTATTAAATGAGGCTTATGCATTGTTAAAAAAAATGTCCTCTACTATTTCGAGGGTGCAATTAATAACCTCAAAATTTAATAGTTTAACTAGAGGCCACTGATAGTTATGATTATTTAGTGTCAATCAAGCTTTTTCAAAATTATAATAAAATAATAAACTATTTAAATTCATTTGAATATTTAGTCATGATTTGTGATGTTCTTGTAGGTTCAAATAACACTTTATAAAAGTAAAGTCAAGGTATGTTCTCGCATATTTGTCCCTCAAAAGATTCCTTATCAAATCTTAAGTGTGTTTGTGTGTGTGTGTGTGTGTGTGTGTGTTAACAAGTCATGGTCATCCTTGTGTTATGCTTCCTTAATATTTTTAACAATATTTGTGTTTAAACTATTAAATTATAATATATTTTAAAGTATATTCATATTGATATTTTTTTAGTTGTGTTGGCTCACGAGTTATTAAATCAAGTTAGGACAAGCTCATGCTTGGCTTGTTTACACTTTGAGCTCATCTTAAGATACATTTATTGAGTCGAGCTCAAGGTAAGTTATAAGTCAGCTTAACTCAGTTACACTCTTAAGTATGCATTTTAAAGTATTCATTTAATGTTATAAGAAGATACCATTAATGTTAGTAATTTAATTTAATAATTTATTAGGGTTGCACATGAAAGGAAATAATTAAGCTTGTTCATATAGGTGGGATGAGAGCAATCATAGTGTGTTGACTTGGATTAATGTCATAGCGTTATGGAGGGTTTGGTCAAAGACAAATAATAGGTGTGTTGTGGCCTACTGTGTTATCTCCATGCAAGTGAAATATGTAATCATGTATTTCCATGTCCCCTTGAGGTTATGTTACATATATAAAGATGGTTGCAACTGATATTATGGGTTGCCCTCCAAGCTAACTTCAATGTGAGATCAATAAATATAGGGATAAGCATTTTTTTATCTAAAGAATTTAATTATTAATTTGGCCTCATGAGTTCAATTATACCTAAATGAGTCAAATGGGATGCGATTCCAAAATTAGGTTAGGTTGTCAGTGTCTAGGTTGAAAATTGCTAACATGAGCTTTATTAAATTATGATCAAGAGAAGAATCCACACTAGTTAAAGTAAATTAATTAGGCCATTGATAGGTTCAAATGCTTAATAGGTGACCTAATACTTAAGTATTCGTGGGTCACTTGAGTGTGATTGACCAAGCCTAGCTTGATTTGAGTCCTATAGGCCTCTAATGGACCCAAGATCATAAGTTTAGGGTGACTCAATCAAAGTTTATTACTACTGACCTCACTTTCGGAGTGGGGATTCAATCATCCCATCTTAGACTTAGGAGTCTTCTAGACACCAAGACTTTCCTAGTCACAAGACACTTCTAGCAATTAGGTGAGCACTTAGCCTAAGCCTAGAGACTTAGAAGGGTTAACCATAGGATTAGGTTATGCCTTAGAGATTAGGACAATCTACCTACCCTATAGCTTGAACCCAACCCATGTTCACCTTCTTAAGACACAACCAAATTCAATTCTTATCAAACTTTCAACCAAATCATATATCAGATATCAAATCAAACCAAAATCCAAACCTAAACCCTATGACCTATCCCATGGACTTAGCCAAATTTTCATCCAAATTAATCCAAAATCAATTGATTTTCTCATAATCAATTTATATCTTCAATCATCTTCCTAAATATAAATCAAATCTACATTCAAATGATTAAAACTAAATCAAACTAAATCAAATCAAACCAAAATCCAAACTAAGCCATGACCTATCCCATGGACTTAGCCAAATCTTAATCCAAACTCAATTAATGTTCTCATAATCAATCATATATTCAATCATCTTCACAAATATAATTGAAATATACATTTAGATCATCAAAACTAAATCAAACTAAATCAAGATCTTTCTAAGCCTAAACTATTTCCATGGACTTAGCCAAAAATCCTCAATTCAAACTCAATTCAATTAAATTTATCATGAATCAATTATTCCTTCAATTATCATCCCAAATATAAATGCAATCTATCAATCATCAACCAAACCAAAATAAACCAAAAAAACCCTTTCTTGACTTGGAATATCCAAATGAACCAAAACTCATCAAACTAAATCAAATTGAATTTATATATCAATACCAAATCCATATATAAACTCAACTAAATCAAACTCAACCCAAAATCAAGCCAACTAAACCCAATTGGTCCACTTGACCCAAAGTGGTCAATTTATTTGAGCCAAGTTCCAATCCTACCCAAATTGGATTAAAATAAAGCAAAGCTCTATCATGATTATTGATCTAGGTTGATCTTATCAAGTAAATTCAAACCAAGTCAACTTGATCATTTGACCAAGTCAACCCCTTAACCCATATAAACCCAAACTAGCCAAATGCAACTTAAATAAATCCCTTGAAACCAGATTCATACCAACTCAAAATCAATATTTGAACATGACTTGAACCTTCAATTGATCTAAACCAAACCCAATTGGCCCTCTTGACCCAAGTTGACCCAAATTGACCAAAAGACTAAATTAGGTTAAATCAAAATATAAACCAATGGCTCAAGTTCATTCTAAATTGATTGTTGAACTTGACCAAAACCATGATTGGATCCAATTGACCCAATTGAACCCAATTGACCTACTTAGCCCAAATTGACCTAAAGGGTCAAGTTGGCTTAAATCAAAACCAAATCCAAATTAATTGAAACCAAAGCCTACAATCATCTTCAATTGGTCAACTAAACCCAAACCAATGTTTAACCCAAGCCAATTTATCCAATTGGTCAAATTGGTCAACTTAACCCATTTGACCCAAATAAACTCAAATGACCCAAAATAAAATCTAAGCCAAACTAAATAAAATCAATTGAACCAAAACATCCCAAATGATAATATGAACTTGACTCTTGGTTTAATTTGACCAATTGGTCAACTTGACAACTAAATTTGACTTAAATGAGTCAAATTGAGCCAAATCAAATCAATTTAACTCCAATTGACTTGAAGTTTGGGCTAACCCACTTTTGACTTATTTCAAATCTGTCCAAATCAAATCTAATGCAAAATGACCATTATACTTGGTTCAAGGGCATCACATGAGCAAATCACCCATGTAAGTGGTCATTTCATTCCTTGGTCACTTGACTCGAATGGTAGGACATTGCCCAACGACGGGGTGGTTGGGTGACCATCACCCATGGGAGGTGAACTCACCTCACCTTCCATATTGGAGCTCTTGGCTTGCATAGGACACCCATTATCCCCTTTGGTAGCCACCTCCACACCTTTACCCACTCAAATTGAGCTAGCTCACTCCCCACCCACCCACGGCCCTGACTTGAAAAGCCGTGTCACATCAGAGAAGGAGGGGTATACCCCTCTCCCCTTTCAACTCAAACAGAACTAGACCTGGGTGAACCCCCAGCACCCCAAGGAGAGCATCTTAGAGGTTTTTCAAAGTTCCCCAAGCTCTCCATCACCGGTTTCACCCCAGCTGAAATAAGGCATCAACCTCTCTAACCCAAATCACTCATTTCTCCAACAAACTCAAATTAACCTTGCATACACCTTCCTTAGGCTTCGTTGAGCAAGAACAAATCATCTCCCAAGCTCAGAGCAGGAGGTGGACTTGATCAATCGACCTCCTAAGCTTGGTGTTGGTCTTCACAAATGATAAGGAATCAAAGCTCATTGCTCAGAGGCTTGTCTCCAGACAAAGCTTCCTCAATCGTTTGTGCGTCTTGGGCTTGGTAGGTATGCCATTAAAAGCTTTTGGCAAAATGGGTTGGAGCTTTTGAAAAACTAGCATCGTGTAATCTTGGCCATTGGATTCCCTCGATCGATGTTGTGAAGGTGTGGGATCCTTTTGGAGTTGATCTAGCTTCGGTAAGCTTGGATCAAGGGGAATGGCGTGGAATCTCTCATCCAGATGGTAGATCACACCTTTATGTGATGAGCGGGCGGTGATTAGATTTTTTAGTTTAATCTATTTTTATCCTAATGCAGTGCAAGATTAATCGTAGCCATCTGATCTTAGATGATGGGGAAAGCGTGTTGCCATGCTGAGTTGGATAAGTTTTAAATAGCCAATCCCGTGACACCACGTGGAAAGTGCACCGCGTTAGTGCGCCATGTGGTGCTAATGGGATTATGCTTTAATTAGGGCTAATTAATTCATTTTTATGTCTGAAACTTCCAAAATTCATAACAAATGATAGGAAAATAAAGAAATATGAATAAATACTAATTTTAAAAGTATTTCAAAGGAGAATTAATTAATAATGATCTTAATTAATTTGAAATATTAATTAAGCTTAATTAAGATTTAATTACAAAATTAATTAGCTTAATTACTCCTTAATTACTTGAGAAATTAATCCTAAATTTTATGGGTTAATTTAATGGGATGACCTCTGCCTCACATAATTTTTTTGGGATTTATTGCTCACTTAATTAGGAAAATTGACTAATTAAACCTTAATTACTCTTTTAAGATAATTAATGATTAATTAATCCCATGAATAGTAACAAATTGGTTAGTTAAGTTTATGTTGACCTACAACTATGTGCCACTTGAAATTAAATAAATGAGGTAGAGGGTTAAAATCCAATAATCAATTAAATCGCTTCAATTTAAAAATTAATGCTAAAATATAAAATTTAATTAAATAAAAAATATTGAATCAATTAATGATCAACCAAACAATTAAAATTACTTTTTTAATGAAATTATATGCATATCAAGTCGGAAGCACGGTCGGCGACCTCGTTCATGAAATTGATCGCGCCATTGTCGCCGAAACATCGAAACCTATCAAACGATGCCTTCCGCGATCGATTCGGCAAAATATATGCGAATGTTGATCAATTCGAATGCAACATCACATGATTTAAGTATAATTTTACTCCTACCATCGTCGATATTGCTTAGCGACCTCCTGAAATCGACATCGAGTTGTATTGACTCAGAAACACCTAAGATTGACAGTCATATTGCTAGGGTTTATTAACTAAAATAAAATCATGCAAAATAATATTAAAATGCAATTAGAATGATTAATGGTTGTTTAATCCCTCATTTCTCTCAACCCCTTAATCCTAACCCACCTATCTCATTAAAAAGGATAATCTTGTGTAAAAGGTAAATCAATCTGGTTAAAGGCGACACTCTCTCTCTCGCAGCGTTGACCTCATTCAGAATTCTCTCTCATCTCGCTCTCTATCACTTCTCTTTGGGTCTCGCCATTTCCTCTCATTTCTTTGATCTCTCACGGTTTTCGCTCTCAGAGGCTTTCCCCTCATGACTCTCCTTTCTCAGAACTCCTGCAGTTCCTTGCTCCTCCTCAGTTGAAGCAGAACCCGTCGAGCAAAGAGGACTCGATCCTTCCTAATCCCTCTTCAAAAACCCCAGTTGTTGTTTCAATCTTAAGTTATTTTTTTTTGCTATGTGGGTTTCTCTTGAAATGATTTGATTTATCCTTATATGTTCTATGGTTATTATATTTCTTATATGAGTTTGTAATGAGATGAAAATATATCTTTGGTGTAATGCTATGCTTGACTTTCCTTCTATTTGATCACTTTGAGTAAGCGATCCCTTCTTTCCTCCGTCTATGTTTTTATCCTTTACTCCCTTGCTTGTGTCTTATGTCTCTTGAACATGCAATGATTCAAAAAAAAAAAGAAGTCTTCTTGCATACAGCATCGAAAAAAAAATTTATTGGTTCACGCTTTGTGATTTATACCCTGTTAGCTTCTGGTTTTCCCTACTCAAATTCTTGATCTCTTGGCAAGGTTCATCATTTGTTCTTATCCTTTATTAACTTTTGGATTTTGTGAAAGATTGCATTTTAGAAGTAGTTAATAATGAAAATTGCAAGTGTATTCGGGATGTGAGGAGTAAGGGAAAGGGCAAGGATATTCTTGAAGAGAATGTTCAAACTTTAGAAACTTGTGAAAAGAGGATGGAGAGTTTTGATAAATTTAATGGAGCTTTATTTCCTAGTGCATTTAATCTCTCATCCATTGTGGGAGCTGAATCATTGTTGACCTCCAAAGATTCTTTCCAATTTTTATCAAATAGCAAGTCCATTTGATATAAAAAAGAGAGGAGTCTTACATGTGTTCATGGCATATAACATAAAAAAAAATTGTTGAACAAAATTAAATCTTCTCTTAGATTCATGTGTATGTAAAGATTTCATTAAAGCCTCTTTACTTTTACTTTGCCTATTTCATATTTTCAACACAATGAGATTTGTCTAAGGCTTACTATCAATTATTAGCTATTTCATTTGTTTTGCTTCTTGCATATGAGTAGAATGAAATCTGAAACTAAAAAAAAAAAAAGCTGAAATTAAATGGAAAAGCGGCTATGTCATACTATATACTATCTCTATGTGATTTCATATGACTGCTATATTTAGAATGAAATCTGAAATTAGAAAAGAAAAGGGCTACTACTTATTATGGGTTTCATTCTTGCATATTTTCCTGTTTCTATCATTTTTGATATATTGTTAATAGGGAAATGCTATGCTATCAAAATTTTGGTTGTGATGTCTCACGACATCCACCCATGCATGCCTTTCTTGGCATGGTGCAGTCTCTTACCCACATGTGGAGGAAATTTGGGAGAATTTGTTATTGATTATTATGCTCTTAATTAAATATACATGCAACAACTTTTTTTATGTAAATGCAAAAAATTTATTCTTATAATCTCATGTTTCTAACATGGTAGGGAAATTTGTTGCTATCTTTGTCTAACCATGCATCTTGCATGGTGGCAAATAAATTTTAAGGTATCTCACGACACACCTACCATCTTGCCTTTCTTGGTGGGAAAAGGCTAGTCTCAGTAGCCCCATCTTGGGGATGAGGGAGGTGAGAAATTTTCAAAAAAAAGGGAGAAAGAAAGGAAAGAAGGGATGAAATATGTCATATATAAATGCTTATACTAACTTCATATACATGTGAAAGCAAATTTATTCTTTATATCTATAAGTCAAATGTTGTTCAATGTGGAAAACTTGTTATGATAAGTACTTTCTGTTTGAATGTGAAATCTTTGTCTTTGTCTACCATGCCTTTCTTGGCGTGGTGGGCAAATAAATTTTCGGTCGAGGTGCCTCATGACATCTACCATGCATGCCTTTCTTGGCTTGGTGGGAAGTCCAGTAGCCCCATCTTGGGGATGATCGGAGGTTGAAATTATTTAAAAAAAAAGATAGAAAGAAAGGGATGAAATGCTTAAGTTATCATGTTGGCTTAAAATTTCTTTATCTCAAATGTGAATGCTTATGCTTCAATTTCTATATCATGCTGTATCCTATTTTGTGGAAATGTGATATGAGTTGATGCTTAATATTTCATGCTTATCTATCTGATACATGACAAATGTGTATATATAATTGATCATGCTTATGTTAAAACATGAATATTTATGTTATACATCATACAAGTTATCCTATTAAGTGGTCATTATGATGTGCATTATTTAATGCTCATCCTAAAGCTCTACTTAGCTTGACATGTTACATGTTGGACATGTGCTTAAACATAAAGCTTGAAATACATAGAAAATAATATCTACCATATGACATGACATATATCATGAAGATATCAAAATAGAAAATTGTCAAGTTAGAAAGAAAACTTACAAGTCTATGTGGCACAACTTAACCCTTTTGCAAGATTGAAAGAACTTGGACTAGTACTAAGAGAAGAGGAAGATAGGAAGTAAGTTTCATGAGAGGTGAATCCTCTTATTTATAGGCTTCCTTCTTTTTTCATCTATCTTATGACATCAATGGTATGCCTTGTCATAAGTTGCATGCTGAAATCATCTAAATTTATGCCATTTGTCATATCACATGCACATGCATGGACATGTGGCATGCTTATACATCTTTATCACTTCCTTTGAAGGGAAAATAAACTCATTTTGTATCTTCTTAATAAATTTAATGAGTACTTGTCCCCATTTGCCATGAGTTTGCATGTAAAGGTGGATTTTAATTAATCACTTGTCTCTTAAATGACATATGACATCTACTCATATCTTTGTCTTCTCCTCCCCTTATCAAAAGAAACATGGGCTATGGATGATTGATCTATGGGCCTTCAAAATGATTTATTTCAGCCATGTTCTTGATTTCCACATAGAAAGGTTCTTAGCCCAAATCAAGTGCCTAAGTTCATTTTAGGCCCATTACTTTTTATGATCATGAGCTTCAAAATGATTCATTTTCACTTTATGTTGTTGTGACATAAGAAAGGGTTCTTAGCTCAATGCTAAGTTCATTTTAGGCCCATTACTTTATATTTGATCATATGAGCTTCAAAATGATTCATTTTACTTTATGTTTGCTGATTTACCACATAGAGAAAGAGTTTCTTAGCTTAAATCAAGTGCCTAAGTTTATTTTAGACCCATTACTTTATATTTGATCATATGGGCCTTCAAAATGATTTATTTCAGCTTCTATTCCCTTGCTGATTTATGGCATAAAAGGGAGATTTTTGGCCCAAATGAAGTGCATGTCATGCTCCCAATCAAATAATTATGTCTATTTAGATTCTCACTTCATTTTTTTGGCCCAAATGAAGTATCGATAAATCAAATATCTAGAAGGACATGTGATCCAAATGCAAGTCAAATATAAAGAAACGACTACATCCTTCGGTTTGGTCTTAGGGTCGGTTAACAAATAAAAATCTAATGATCATTGTAAATCTTAGAAGTTAATTCTATCAAAATGACTAAAGATAAATCTATCGGCATCATTGTTAATGCATCTCAAATTCAAGGTCATAAAAGTCTCAAAAATCTTTTGTATCTGAATGGTGAATGATAGATCTTGAAATAATTAATCTCTGATCCTCTAAAAAAAATGATGAGAGTGGGTCATGGGCAGAACAGTTAACAAAATCTAAAATCTAATGATCTATTATAAATCTTAGAAGTTAATTACGTCATGACTAAAGATAAATCTATCGGCATCATTGTTAATGTATCCTCTCAAATTCAAGATTGAAGAAAGTCTCAAACCAATCCTCTATGTATCTAGGGTGAGGTTTGGAGAATGATAGATCTTAAAATAATTAATCTAGATCCGATCCTCAGAAGATAGTCGAGTTGATGTCTATCTTCCGATTTGGTCTTGGGGAGTGCAGGTTAATAAACTAAAATCTAAATTATAAATCTTAAAGTTAATTCTCTAGAATGTGATAAATCTATCATTGTTAATGTCATTTTCAAGTTCAAGATCTCAAAGAAAATCTCAAACAATCATGTACAATCTAAGTTGACAAGGTTTGGAGAATGATAGATCTTGAAAATAATCTAGATCGATCCTCTACAGAAGATGAGTTACAGGTGTATCTTCCCGGTTTGGTCTTGGGAAGGATTAACAAAACCTAAAAATGTCAGAACTAAACTTGCAAATTGAGCCTACATGTCAACTTGACACCTTAAATCCCATACAACATCTTTAAAAAAAAAAAGAACATATACTTGCATGTATGTTGAAATGTGCAAACCTTAGGGACATGTGCAAGTTAGATATGAAACAAGAACATATCTATACTTGGTTTGGTCTTGGGGTCAATATAACAAAAATATAATATCGAACTAAACTTGAATTATACATTTCAACTTGACATTTACATGTACATACAAATTTTTAAAAAAATGATACTTTTATCTATGTTGAAGTAATCATCATGTCAAATACAAAAGAGCTTATCTTTAGTCGGTTTGTGGTGTTAAGAACCAAAAATGTGATATTATAGAATTTCAAATAAATAATATCGAGAAAATATGCATATGTGATATGTCATAATAAAATTCAAACTCGAAGAAAAGTTAAACTCGATCCCACATGTTTAGAGTGGACAAGGTTTTGAAGGATTATACTTCTTGAGATAATGAATTTAGACGATTCTGTAGAAAATGGATGAGTAGATCATCGATTGATATTAATACATGATCGAGAAGGGATACAATTAAAATTTCAATGATAAATGATCATATATTCAAATAAATCAATCATAAAATGATCAAATTCAAATAAAATAGTAAAAATAAATAAATAAATAAATAAAACAAAACTTAAAATCAATCCACCCTCACTTGGTGTTTGTCTTGGGGTGACAAATTAAGAAAACTTTTGCTCCAAGAGCAATGTCAAATCAAATGCATAACTATCTTTACTCAAATATTTGCGTGGGCGGCGTGTCCTCTTCGCATTTTCCATGATATGAGACACATAAATGGCGGTTATGACGAGCCCTCTGAGGGTGGTTTGCGATATAACCACTAAATTCACGATCAGAAGCAGAGTATGTTCCCCACGGCTTTGCTCTTTGAGTGAAATTTAGAATGTATTTGGTTGGGCAAAAGCCTATGTTAGCTAAGGTTGACTTATTTTGTCCCTTAGACAAACTCCACCCAGTCTACAAGGACACCTTGATGACGTAACCCATGTGTTCGATAAGGATCCTTTAGTGGTTGTACCTCCTAGCGACCAGGGACGATCGGAACCGGGAGCATGGATAGATCGGATCGTCATTCCCCACAAAAGTTTTAAATTAAAATAATAAATTTCATAAGTTCTAAACTCTGTAATTATATACTCGTTATTTAACGATTCATTGGAGCATGTCAGTGCTTCTCGTATTGGGAGGGTAATTAACTATAGGGGCTTTGCTATAAAACTAAAATAAGATATAAAAGTTCTCACCAAATGAGAATGAAATCTCTGGGGTAGTGTCTTATCTACTATTCATCGCCTTGAAATTATCACTCTTTTTTTTTGTTTTCCAAAGAGGTGGTGGAAGGATCACATTTCCCAACAACTCATTTGAATATATTTCTTTCCATCTTTGGCTAGTAAAATCTAAGTTATAATTAGGTGGGTATAAAAAAATGAAATGAAAATGAAATGAGAAATGATAAGTTAAACTTGATAACTTTAAAGTTTTAAATAAAGTCTTAAGTCATTTGAGATTTTATTTAGTGCATGTGTTTAGTATGTTTTTATTATACCTATATTTTTGGAAGTAAGGTGATAGTGCAGTTATTCTTAATTGCTAATTTTTACCTTTTAAACTCAGAATGGCATTCTGAGAACTTTATCTTTACTCTCGGCGGTGGCCAACATTTTTGCATCATCTTTGGAAGCTCTACCATCGGTTTGGTAGTGGATTTCCACCATCTTGAATGAGCAAGTTGATGCCTCGACTGAAGAAAAACTTCGTCTGCGTGCAATCTCGAAAAGGCGTTGAAGTTGTGACCCCTCTGCCGGTTACCAAAAGAAATCATCATTCTTTGAGAGGCTTGCCCCCTTGGAGACACCAATCATGAAGAGGGTTGTTCTTTGGATTTGTCTCCTAGTCCCTGACATGCAATCACGGTTGAACCATTTGCCAGGTCGGGAAAGGCAAGCGAGATATGGAGGCTTTAAAAGTACTTTAGGCGAAAGACATGACATGGTGTGAACTCTCGAGATCAGCCCATTCAAATCTATCTGATGGGAGCCTAAAAGAGGGCCCCGATGATAAAGAATATGGCGGTAGACCTTGGAGAATCCTCAGGGGATCCTCAATCAACTCCATCCCATCAAGAGGAGGTTAACCCATTCGGCCTCAATTGAAGAAGTTTCAATTCCACTTGGAATCGAGTATTGGAGACATGTCGAAATCCATTATCGGGGCGAAGAAGGCGGTTGAAGTGGATATGGTATACAAGTGAGTGACCACGGTGTATGCCATATAACATAAATGTGCAATACCTCCCCCGAAGAACAACAAAATGTTCAAATAGAGGAAGCATCCTCAGTCTTGAGGAGAGGAACAAGAAGAAGAAGAAGAAAGGAAAAAAATCTCACCTTGTACAACCACTTGAGGCAAATTGACATCGAATGAAAGAGATAAAATGCTCGGTTGAATATGAAAATGAGCAAATGATGATCTGGATATGGATCTGATTAATGCGAGAATATGCGGTAGGTCACTGTCCCATAATCATCAAGCCTAGTAATGCCCGATAATCCTCCAATAAATTTGATCTCACATGCTTCAAGGGTCCAAATTGAGCACGGCGAAATGAAATAAATGAGTCGCTCGACAACCACTTCTCGAATATATAAACTATATCTGAAGCCGTGATAGCCTCTCAACTTGATATTATCTTGAATGAGAAGATCAATTTTATATGAGGCGGATTGGTGAGCAAAATAATATCCCTGAGTATGATCAAATTCCATATCAAAAGGATATTCAATGCCAAAGTTAATCTATTGGCGAAAATGGTAATCCCAACATCTAGCCAGTTCAAAGCATCCATTGGTAACACGAGGCAATGATACGTATTATCAATTCGTCGATTAGTCTAACTGCTTTGAATGGTATCTTTGAGTTATCATAACTTCGATCAAGACTTTTTTACTTGAAAACATGTTCGTTAAAGGTTTCTGCCGGTCAAAAGACAACAATTGATCTTGCTCGCGAAGAGGAAGAAAAGATGATGACCGATATATCTGCGTTGGCAAAATATGAGTATGAAATGTGAGCAATAGTTAGAAGATGAGCATGCGATCCAACTATTGAGCAACATCGATGATAAGATGGTGCCTTATCTTTGCATGGCTTCAATTACCATATTTCAAGAGCTACTTGATAGGGTGGCTAAATTTGAGAAATTAAATTTATCGTTCAGATAGCCACAAGATAAATCAAAGAGCAAAGCTCAGACGAAGAAGGGTGAAACACATTTCACCTCATTCAAGAAGGATCTGAGGTAAGTAGTTATCATAATGTTGACAGAAGGCTACTTTATCGAGAAAACCAAGGTAGTCATCAATCTCCAACCAAGCTCATACTTGGAGGTAATGATGTACCGAGGTGCTTGATGAAGCGACCAAAATAAACGAATGACTCAATATTTGACCACAACAGAGTATTCTTTTAAGAGGAAAGTGTGGATAAATTGTTTAAGCATGCACTCAAAGTAGGTCTCCAACCAGTGTAAAAGACAGAGGTAAAAGCAGATAATCTAACTATTGTCCATACCATGGTGCTTTCGACCATCTACAAGAGATTACATATTCAAAGATTGGCTAAAAATATAGAAATGGAGAATTCACACATTTGGACGTGTATTGGTGCGTCAGAAGAAAGAATCACAAAAGTAATCACCTCATCTCTCGATTATCAAAGCAAGATAAAGCAAAGAAGGCGGTGATGATGAAGGATGATGGCGATCTCTAAAAAGGCGTAAAATGTTGAACAATTGGAAGGTGTTGGTACAAAGTGGAAATCACTAAGTTATGGGAAGACTAGTTCATCTCATGAAAAGGCTGCAATCATAAAGAAACACCAAATAAATTAAATAAAAAGAAGAAGCGGTAGCACATATTCTTCTATTGATGGTATGCGTAACACTTCATCATATGGAAGATTATCTGATATGTAGGCGACCTATCATCAACTTGAGAATTCATTACAAATCTTGGATCGATGAAGAAGTTGAAGAACTTCTGAGTCTTGCTTGATGATGCATGAAGTTGATAAACTTAGAAGAACTCATTTCCCAAATGAAGATGAATTAGAGCTCACCATATCATGGACATAAAAAAATGTAAAGTTGGGCGATGATTCGATCTTTTAGTCTATCATTAGGCGAGCGGAATCTTTGAAAATGAGTCATCGAAGATTGGATGCAAATGAAGTAAAGTATAATTGAGAAGTGGTAGTGCTTCCATCTCAAGAGAAAAATGAATAAATGAAAGGAAAGAAATTGAAATCAATGAAAAAGTTATCCTAAGGATTCAAATAAGAAACCTTCAAGGATCAATATTCTATCCCATCTAAAAAAATTCGCACAACTTAGTGTATCTGAAGCACTTCTAATGTCGGAAGATCTGTAACACCTTAATTGAAGCTCTCGAAAGTGGGAAAGTTGAAGCATATTTGTTGAGCAGTCAAGACCTTGCATGTTCAAGAGCCTCCTCACATTTTGAAGATGATCTAATGCTTTCGAGCACAATCACCCTGTATGTTACGGTGAAAGTGATGAAATTATAATCGGATCTTAATTGATCCGGTTCCTCGTGAATCTTATGAACTTGAGAACTCTTAGATGGTATCTCTAGATGTACAACATCAGGATGAGATAAAGTCATGGTTCAATTCAATGAAGGGGAGAAAACTATCGGGTCATTCATCCTCCCTCTTAAATTTGGAACCGCAGAATTTCATGTGATCGATGTAGATACTTCATTGAGCTCTTACGGGTGGACCATGGCTTCATAAGTATGGCATTGTCCCATCTACATTGCATCGATGTATGAAATATACAAGGATGGAGAAGAATGCCAAATTGTGGGTGACATGCTTTTGCGGTGCATGAAATGAAGATTTATCAAGATGCCAATTATTTCTTCCTAAGGAATCAAAGTTAACAAGCAAACATCTACTTCAAAACCCATAAAAGAACAAGTTAAGAAGAAGAAGAAGTTAAAATGAATAAAGGAAAATTGTTCCAAATATTCTAGGGATATAAAAAACAAGTCTAAAATCAATAACATTGTCCCTCATGAGCGATCTTGAAGAAGAAGATGAATGTGTTCCTTCCAAATCAAAGGTCCATGTGAATCTTGGTAAAAGCGATTGAGGAAAATCGGTTTGACTCGATTATGAGTTGAATCTTTTGAAGGTAAGGTGCAATGCACTACTTTAAAATAATCATAGATCCATCCAGACTACACTCGTAGTCACTCCATTCCTCCTCAACATTTTAAAGAAATCACCCTCGAAACTCAAAGTCGAGGCGGTGACCTTCTATGTACCTCCTCTCCACGGAAAACAACGGGAAGCTTTTTTTATAAATCAGGGTGTCGAAGAAGATCACGATTGGGTAATGTAGTTATCGAAGAAGAAGAAGCTATGCCACAAGGATACCAAAATATTACTCTCAGATGCAAATCATGTCTTAACATGGGGTCCTGGGAACAAGTAAGCAAGGACTAAGCTCTTTGAAATGATGTGGTACCCAAGGTTCTCAAACCATTGGTAAGAGAAATAAACACTACCAAAGGCCTTGGTTTCATCCAAGACAATGGTCCACAAGAATACACTATGCCATACGAGGAATAGAAGTTGAGTGATGATGAAGATGAGAATGTCATTCTTAATGTTAGTCTCACAAATAATGAAGAAGTAGAAGAGCCGAGCGAGCTTGAAGATGGTGGGGATACTTGGATGAACAAGAAATTAATTTGAGGCGGGGAGGATCCTGTGTTCATCAGTGCTCTACTTCCCGAAGATAAAGTGGAAGAATTAAAAATCTTACTCTGTGAATTCAGGGATTGCTTTGGACATATCTAAAATGCGCTTATCCCTGATAGCGGTTCACAATTAGCAGCAATTAAGCGGCACCGGTCAAGCTCTAGCGAATGAGATTGGAGGTTGAAGAATAGGTATTGCGAAGCTTTTCATTGGGGTTTTATTGGATATTTAATATTGTAGTGAAAAGAAGAATGGTGATTAAATGCGACTTGAAATTTAAACAAAGCATGTCAAGGATGACTTTCCTTCTGTATCGAGCTGTTAGTGGATAACACTTCATGACATGTTCTCATTTATGGATCGTCGTTACAATCAAATCAAGATGGCTCACGAAGATGAAGCATACCTCATTCAGGATTGATTGGCATATATCTTGCTCTGATGTGCCCGGCTTGAAGAATCTTTGGAGCTACATACCAAGAGCTATGACGAATCTTTGATGAGTTGATTCATCAAAAGTAGAGTCTTGTTGTTGACCTCGTTGTCAGTATAGATATAAAGATCATCTCGATGATTTAAGGATCCTTTGAAAGAATCGAAAATATGATCTCAAGATGAATCCTCTCAGTCGCCTTTGGAGTCTCTTGGAAAGTTCCTTGGATATGTTGTAGTGTGGAGGGTTGAAATCGATCCAAAATCAAAGCGATTGTCGAAATGCCTCCTCGAGGAGTTCTTCAACTTCATGAGGACATCTTCATTAGAAGATTTATATCAAATCATTCGGATGTCGACCCTTTGCAAAATTAATGAAGAAAGATACTCCTTTCAAGTGGGATGAAGAATGTCAAAGGCCTTGAGTATCAGATATCTGTTGAATCCACCCATTCTTGACGATCCGGAAAGCCTCTCATCTTATGACATTGGAAGAATCTCTAGGTGCTTTGTTTGACATAATGAGGAAGGAAAGGAGAATGCTACATCTTACATTAGTCGAAAAGGAAGTGAGCGTTATTCTCAATTGAGAAGCATTGTTTGGCGTTAATTTTTTTGCCCAAAAGCTCGTCATTACATCTTATCTCATAAAATTACCCTTATCTCAAGGATCAATCCATTGAAGTTCTTGATGATAAGACCAGCGTTGACAATTAAAACGCGCATGATGTCCTTACAATTTGATATTACATATGTTCCCAGCGGTGAAGGGGCAAATTCTAGCGATTTTCTTCTTTGCTCATCCCATGGTAGATTCATTGCTTGATGATCTTCGATGAGCAAATCATGCACATATATGAAAAGAAAAGCAACAAATGTGAGAATTGTATTTTGATGGAGCTTAGGTCCATTAGATACACTCAAACCCTCAAATCTCCCAAGGCTGGTATTGTCTCATCTTGATCACACGAAGGTGGCATAATGAGACATTCTTATAAATTAACTCAACCAGAACCAACAAGCGAGAATATGAAGCGTTGGTGGCGGGTTTAGAAAACCATTTCCATGGGGTCAATTTTTATGGCGATTCTCAACTCGTCATTAATCAGTGTTGGGCCTTTACAAAATCAACAAGCTTGAATTGGCTCTTATCAATGAGTTCTCGAGCTTATGAAACAAATTCAAATGTCATTATGACTGGTCTCAGCTAGGAATAGCAGCAAGCTTAGCTAAATTAAAAAGAAATGGCAGTATGGATGGCGATGACTACATCTTAATTAGTGTTTGCACTCATTGAGTCCCAGATAATAAAAATCCCATTTGGAAGAGGGGTCATCTAAATCAGCGAGTGCGACTCATGTTGCTCCTTACACTCCACTTACAAAATTACTTCCAAAGTCAAGACAAGCTTCAAACCATTCGGAAGAAAGCCTCCAAGGAAGTGCCACAATGAAATTCTTATAGTAGAAGAAGGAAGAAGGAAGGCGCCCAGTAATAAAAATTCGATAGGCGCACAACTTGAGAAAGGCTTATATATGCTTATGTTGGCAATACTACGTATCGTAGATCCTTGAGCGGATATTGGTGCGATGTTTGGGAATAGAAGAATAACAAAGTAATTGTTGAAATCCATCAAGGACTTTGTGGTGCACGTCAGTCTAAAATGGCTTTCAAAATTAAAAGAATTGGATCTTATTGGTCATGGTAAAAGATTATCAATCATGCGAGATGCCATGAATGCGGTCCACGGTAACATAATTCATCGACCTCCAAATCCGTTGCATTGATAGCATCTTGGCCATTTGAGTCTTTGGGGCGGATGTAATTGGACAATTGATCCATCATCATTTGGTCGCTTCATCTTAGCGACCAGATTATTTCTCCAAGTGGTAAGGCTTACCATTTAAAAGTTCTGGTGAAGTGTAACTTCTACCACAATATTGTATAGATTTGGTGTAACCGAATCATTTAGTCTGATGTACTAAAGTTTATAAATTTGATCGACATAAGATTGATTGGCGATATTCATCAATTTATAATCAGAACAAATGGCTTGGTGAATTTAATAAAACAAGTCAAATTGCTTAGAAAAATTCTCACAAGAAATAAAGGGAGCATGCAAACTTGTGGAAGTTATGGGCTTATACCACACAAAACTCCTAAAGTCTACACTCCATGCCTTTAGTGTTTGGGGCGACGGTTTGCCGAGTTGAACTACCTTAGCTCAGGTAGCCATTCAAAATCTTTCCCAAGATGAGAATGCTCGTCTACGGATGGAAGAGCTTGATGCGCTTGATGAAGTTAGGCTCCAAGCTCAGCAAAATCTAGAAGTTTATCGAGTAAGAATGTCTAAAGCATTCGATCATACAGTACGTCCTCGAGCTTTCCAGGAAGGGAATTGGTCACAGTCTTTGAAGACCAATCATCCCTCATCATAATTGGCGATAAATTTGAACCTAATTGGGAAGGACCTTTTATTATTGAAAAGGTATACCAAGGGGGAGCCTACCAGCTCATTGACTTCAAAGGTGAAAGACCAATGCCGTCAATCAATGGTCGGTATTTAAAGAAATATTACACATGAAAGTGTGATTAGATAAATCCTGCATTTAAAAGTCTTCATTGCCAAACACATGAAAATTTTCATTGGAAATTCTCTTGTAACACAAGAATGCATTTCCAAAATAAAATAAAAATCTCCCTGTTAGACAGGGCATTTTTTTAAAGTTTTATAGTAAAGTATCGGGCGTTCCTGTTAGACAAGGAGCATCCCTTTCTCTTTGGGATTGACATCATGCCTAGTGCCAAGATCCCCACATGCATATTCAAAATTATGTATTCAATTTCTCAAATTTAAAAGTCTTATTGACCAAAGGAGAAAATTTTCAAATCCAAACTTCAACAAACCAAGTTGGAAGGACATTTTCCATCCCACATCAAATCTAAAGGCTCGAGTTGGTGTATAAGGTCGGACTCAATACACCCAAATATGACCGAGTCGCTGATAGGTCTGCTTACTCAGCATGCCACAAAGGTCGTAGTAAGAGATCCCCATCTCTTTAGCCCAAGGATAAAATCCTTCATCAATTGCTCAAGTCCATGACTCAAGTTGGTGTATAAGGTTGGACTCAACACGCTAAAATACTTTCGAGTCGCTGATAGATCTGCTTACTCAACACACCATAAAGGCCGTAGTAAGGTATCCTCCTACTTCGTTAGTTCAAAGTCAAGAGCATCCAAATCCCCAAATCTCTCCAACTTGGTGAGTTCGTGACCCGGAGATTATCCCTATTGTAAGGTCATTTCTCAAAATTCTACAATAAACAAATATATCCTTACTCAAAGGAACCTAAGCGAGTTTAGAATAAAATACAAATGTGAAATATCAACTCCTTCAATAAGTCTATCAAGCAAAGGGAAGGAAATTCTTCTTGATGTCCAATCAAGCAAAGGAGGATCAAAGAAGTCCCAATGTTACAATTTAAACTACTAAGGGAGTTTTGTCATCAACATGTCCATTACATGTGCAAAGCACATGACTGATGACTTCTTGCCATTGACCCAATACAAGCTCTGAGAGCTAGGTCGTCAGCATGTATCATTCTACAAGCCTACAAAAGCAAAAAGCTATGGCAAAAGGTAATTTTGTATCGCCTGATAAATCTCCAAGATAATTCAGGACTTTGCTCCATCAAATCCATCAAGGCATGAAGCCAGGATAAAAGGAGGCACAAGATACAAATCCCAAAGTTTGAGATGAAATCTTCAACAAGTCTATCAAAGCATAAAGCATAGGGCCGAAGACATTCTCATCTCATCAACTCCGTCAAGTCCGTCAAGGCACAAAGCCAGGACAGGAGGAAAATATAAATCCCAAATTTCAAGATGAAATCTTCAATAAGTCCATCAAAGTAGAAAGCACAAGACCGAAGACATTCTCATCTCACCGACTCCATCAAGTCCACCAAGGCACAAAGCCAGTACAGGAGGAAAATACAAATTTCAAATTTTGAGATAGAATCTTCAACAAGTCAAAGCACGCCGAAGATACTCTCATCTGAACAAACCATCAACTCCATCAAATCTATTAAGCCGGGATAAGAGGAAAATATAAAACCTCTAGGAGGAAGTCAAGTCAGCAAAGCACAAAACATAGGTGAAGATGCACCAAATTCCCTTGACAAGTTGATGATGATGACAAGTCAAAGCCCTCTTCATCTAGTCAATCAAGCACAAAGCATTGGACTAATGATAATAAATCAGTTCAATGAGTATTATCGATGAAATTCAAAGTGCTTTGAGAGTTATACTCACTTATCAAAGGGGTAGATCATGTATTATTAAAAGTTGTTGAAATTACAAGTGACATCCAAGAAAATCTCTTGGAGATCCCGAGGTCAACTATTGCAACAAACACGGTTCTCCATACGCTTTTGTGTTTGTTGATTTGTTGACCTACAACTATGTCACTTGAAATTAAATAAATGAGGCGAAGGTTAAAAATCCTTTAATTACGATCAAAATCGATTAAATCTGCTTCAATTTGAAAATCTGGCTTTGAATGTGCCTAAAATATAAAATTTAATTAAATAAAAAAATATTGAATCAATTAATGATCAACCAAATAATTAAAATTACTTTTCAATGAAATTATGCGCATATCAAAGTCAGGAAGCCCTGACGACGTCCGAGCGACCTCCGTTCACAAAATTGATCACGTCGTTGCCATCAAAACATCGAAACCTATCAAACGATGCCTTCCACGATCGATTCAGAAAAATATATGCAAATATCGATCAATTTGAATGCAACACCACATGATTTAAGCATAATTTCACTCCGACCATCGTCAACATTGCTTAAACCTCGATCGAAATCGATCGCTTTGTATTGACAATGAAACACCTAAGATTAACACCCATATTGCTAGGGTTTATTAAATAAAATAAAATCATGCAATATAATATTAAAATGCAATTAGAATGATTAATGGTTGTTTAATCCCTCATTTCTCTCTCAACCCCATCACTTACTACCCATCTTCCCCAATTAAAAATCTGCTAATCCTCTGTGAAATGTCTTGCCAGCAAAGTTGGTAAAGGCACGACACTCTCCTCTCTCGCTCGTTGACCTCATTCACGAATTCTCTTGGTCTCTCTCTCCCTCGCTTTGTCTCTCGATTTCCTCTTTGCACGATCTCTCACTAGTTTTCTGCTCTCGACCGAGGCTTTCCTCCCTCATGACTCTCCTTTCTCTGGCTGAACTCCCCTGCAACAGTTCCTTGCTCCTCTCTCGGTTCGAAGCATTGAATCCTAGTCGAGCAAATAGAGGACTCGATCCTTCCTAATCCCTCTTCCAACCGAAACCCCCCAGGTTGTTTCGTTTCAATCTTAAGTTATATTTTGCTATGTGGGTTTCTCTTGAAGGAAATGATTTGGATTTATCCTTATATGTTCTATGGCTGGATTATATTTCTTTTATGAGTTTGTAATGAGATGAAAATATATTCTTTGGATTTATGGTGTAATGCATTGACTTTCCTTCTATTTCCACTTTGAGTAAACCAAGTAGCCTATCCCTTCTTTCCTCTTTATGTTTTATCCTTTCTCCCTTGCTTTGTCTTGCCATCTCTATTGACTTCAACATAGAAAATGATTCTAAAAAAAGAAGAAGTCTTTTGCATACAACATCGAAAAAAAATTATTGATTCAGCTTTGTGGCGATGTTAGCTTCGGTTTTCCTACTCAAATTCTTGATCTCTTGGCAAGGTTCATCATTTGTCTTGGTATCCTTTATTAACTTCTAGATTTTATGAAAGATTGCATTTTAGAAGTAGTTAATAATGACAATTGCAAGTGTATTGATGTGGGGAGTAAGGAAAGGGCAAGGATATTCTTGAGAGAATGTTCAAACTTGCACAAACTTGTGAAAAGAGGATGGAGAGTTTTGATGAATTTAATGGAGCTTTATTTCCTAGTCTATGTTTATCTCTTTGTACCATTGTGGGAGCTAGAATCATTGTTGCCTAAGATTCTTTCCAATTTTATCAAATAGCAAGTCCATTTGATATAAAAAAGAGAGAGTCTACATACATGTTCATGGCATATAACATAAAAAATTGTTGAACAAAATTAAATCTTCTCTTAGATTCATGTGTAAAGATTTCATTAAAACTCTTTTCCCTATTTCATATTTTCAACACAATGAGATTTGTTTGAAATTGCTTATCAATTATTAGCTTTTCATTTTTTTTTCTTCTTGCATATGAGTAGAATGAAATCTGAAAATAAAAAAAAGCTGAAATTAAATGGAAAAGGGGCTATGTCATACTATATACTATCTCTTATGGATTTCATTTGTTTTGCCTCTTGCATATGACTAGAATGAAATTTGAAAAGTGAAATCAGAAATTAGAAAAGAAAAGGAATTGGTACTACTTGCTATTCCCTGGGTTTCATTCTTGCATATTGCTTTGTTTTTCATATCTTGTTAATAGGAAAATATCTTGCTCAAAATTTACCATGGTGTTTAACGACATCCACCCATGCACGCCTTTCTTAGCATGGTGGGCAGGCCCAGTCTCTCATGGAAACCCCCACATGTGGGGGGAGAGTCGGGAGGTTATTGTAAATTTTGATTATTATGCTCTTAATTAAATATACATGCAAGCAACTTTCTTTTTTTTAATGCAAATGCAAGCTTTAAATTTATTACTATAAGTATCTACTCATGTTTCTCCAACATGGTAGGGAAATTTGTTGCTATCTTTGCTTAACCCATACCTTTCTTGGCGTGGTGCAAATAAATTTCCTGTATCTCACGACTACCATGCACGCTTTCTTGGCATGGTGAAGGCCTAGTCTCATTAGCCCCCATGGATGACGAGGGAGGTAATTTTCAAAAAAAAGGGGAGGAAAGAAGAAGGGATGAAATATGTCATATATACATGCTTATACTTTAACTTCATATACATGTGAATGCAAATTTGTTATATCTATAAGTACACATCTTGTTCCAATGTGGCAAACTTGTTATGATATAAGTACTTGCTCACGTTGTTACGTGAAAGGATATATGTCTTGTAACCCATGCCTTCTTGGCGTGGTGGCAAATGAATTTTTTGTTCTGCATGACACCCATGCGCCTTTCTTGGCGTGGTGGGAAGGTATCATGTGGCCACCCATGAATGACAGGAGGGCCAAAATTTATTTTAAAAAAAAGAAGATAGAAAGAAAGGGATGAAATGCTTAAGTTATCATGTTGGCTTAAAATTTTCTTTATCTCAAATGTGAATGCTTATGTTTCAATTTCTATATCATGCAAGCTATCCTATTTTGTGAAAAATGTGATATGAGTTGATACTTATGCTTCAATTTCTATAACATGCAAGCTATCCTATTCTATGGCAAATGCAACATAAGTATATGAATTGATCAATGCTTATTTATGTTAAACATGAATGCTTATATATTTATTTTTTACATCATACAAGTTATCCTATTAAGTGGTCATTATGATGTCCATTATTTAATGCTCATCCTAAAGCTCTACTTAGCTTGACATGTTACATGTTGGACATGTGCTTAAACATAAAGCTTGAAATACATAGAAAATAATATACCATGACATGACATATATCATGAAGATATCAAAATAGAAAATTTTCAAGTTAGAAAGGAAACTTACAAGTCTATGTGGCACAACTTAACCCTTTTGTAAGATTGAAAGAACTTGGACTAGTATAAAGAGAAGGGAAGATAGGAAGTAAGTTTCATGAGAAATCTTCTCTTATTTATAGGCTTCTCCTTCTTTTTCATCTATCTTATGGCATCGACACATATGGTGCCTTGTCATAAGTTGCATGCAAGGAAATCATCTAAATTTATGCGGTTTGTCATATCACATGCACATGCATGGACATGTGGCATGCCCTTAAACATCTTTATCACTTCCTTTGAAGGGAAAATAAACTCATTTTGTCATATCTTCTTAATAAATTTAATGAGTACTTGTCCCCCATTTTCCATGAGTTTGCATGTAAAGGGGGTGGATTTTAATTAAACCACTTGTGTCTTAAATGACATATGACATCTACTCATATCTTTGTCTTCTCCTCCCCCTCATCAAGAGAAACATGGGCTATGGATGATTGATCGTATGGGCCTTCAAAAATGATTTATTTCAGCCCATGTATGTTTACTAATTTTCCACATAGAGAAAGGGTTCTTTGCCCAAATCAAGTGCCTAAGTTCATTTTAGGCCCATTACTTTATATTTGATCATATGAGCTTCAAAATGATTCATTTCTCTTATGTTCATTGATCGCCATAGAAAGGGTTCTTAGCCCAAATCAAGTGCCTAAGTTCATTTTTGGCCCATTAATTTATATTTGATCATATGAGCTTCATAATGATTCATTTTATCCCCTTCATGTTTGCTAATTTGCCACATAGAGAAAGAGTTTCTTAGCCTAAATCAAGTGCCTAAGTTTATTTTAGGCCCATTACTTTATTTGATCATATGGGCCTTCAAAATGATTTATTTCATTTATTCCCTTCGATTTGTGGCATAAAAGGGAGATTTTGGCCCAAATGAAGTGCATATGCTCCCAATCAAATAATTATGTCTATTTGAGATTCCTACATTTTTTGGCCCAAATGAAGTATCCAATAAATCAAATATCTAGAAGGACATGTGATCCAAATGCAAGTCAAATATAAAGAACAGACGCTACATCCTTCCCGGTTTGGTCTTAGGCCTGGGTCCGGGTTAACATAACCTAAAAATCTAATAATACTATTGTAAATCTTAAAAGTTAATTCTATCATAAAATGACTAAAGATAAATCTATCAACATCATTGTTAATGTATCCTCTCAAATTCAAGGTCATAAGAAGAAAAGTCTCAAACTGGATCCTCTAAGTATAATATAGAGTTGACAAGGTTTGGAGAATGATAGATCTTGAAATAATTGATGATCCTCACGAAAATAGTGACAGTCATCTATCCCGATTTAGATGTAGGATCGGGTCCAGTTAACAAAACCTAAAATTTGATCTTGTGTAAATTTTAGAAGTTAATTACGTCATGAAATGACTAAAGATAAATCTATCTTGTCATTGTTAATGTGTCTCTCAAATTCAAGGTCATAAGAAGAAAATATCAAATCCAATCCTATGTATAATCTAGAGTTGTATTTGGAGAATGATAGATCTTGAAATATTAATCTAGATCATCCTTTGCAAGATAATTCGAGTTGGCGTCTATCTTCCGTTGGTCTTAGGGCCAGGTTAACAAAACCTAAAAATCTAATGATGCTATTATAAATCTTAAAAGTTAATTCTATCATAGAATGACAAAAGATAAATCTATCGGCATCATTGTTAATGCATCTTTTCAAGTTCAAGATCTCAAGAAGAAAATCTCAAACCCAATCCTCTATGTACAATCTAGAGTTGACAAGGTTTGGAGAATGATAGATCTTGAAATAATTAATCCTGATCCTCCGAAGATAGTCGAGTTGGCGGTCTATCTTCCGTTTGGTCTTGGACATCTTAAAATCTAAAATGTCTAAACTTATGACTACATTTTGAGACCTTAAAACCATACATCTAAAAAAAAAAAAAAAAAAAAGAACAGATACTTGCATGTATTTGAAATGTGCAAACCTTAGACATGCAAGTTAGATGAAACAAAGAACATATGCTTACTGGTTTGGTCTTGGAAATGGATTAATAAAATCTAAAAATGTAATATGAACTAAACTTGTAAATTGATACATTTCAACTTGACATTTACATGTACATACAAATTTTAAAGAACGGTATTATGTATGTTAAAGTAATCATCATGTCAAATACAAAAGAACAGTCTATACATCCTAGTTTGGTCTTGAGAGTTGTTATATAAAATGTGATATTATAAGAATTTCAAATGAATAATATCAGAAGCTAATTCATATAATACAAAATATGAATCAAGACATAGCTTACGAATTCAAACCCTCAAGAAGAAAAGTCCCAAACCGATCCTCATGTTCAAGAGTGGACATGGTTTTGAAGGATTATACTTCGATAATGAATTTAGACCCCATCCTCGCAGAAAATCGCATAGTAAACAGGTCATCTGATCATATATTCAAATATAAATCAATCATATATTCAAATATATGATTGAGAAGGGTAATTACAATTAAAATTTCAATGATAAATGATCATATATTCAAATATAAATCAATCATAAAATGATCAAATTTCAAATAAAATAGTAAAAATAAATAAATAAATAAAAACAAAACTTAAAAATCTATCCACTCCTCCGCAACTGTTTGTCTTGGGGTGACAAATTAAGAAAACTTTTGCTCACAAAGTGCCAATGTCAAATCAAATGCATAACTATTTTCACACTCAAATATTCCTAATGCCCGTAAGGACGTGGCCCGTGTCCTCTATCCGCATGGTTTTGTCGTGATATGGAACCACATAGATGGCGGTTATGACCAGAGCCCTCTGCCCGGGTGGTTTGCCACGATATCACACCACTAAATTATGGTCACATCGTATGTTCCCGCTTTGCTCTTTGGGTGAAATGTATAATGTATTTGGTTGGGCAAAAGCCTATGTTAGCTAAGGTTGACTTATTTTGTCCCCTTAGACAAACTCCACCCCAGGTCTACAAGGACACCTTGGATGACATAACCCTTGTGTTGCTGATAAGAATTCTTCGATTAGGTTGGGTCGACTACCTCCTCTGACTAAGTGGACTAGGGACCGCGACAGCCCGGGATGACGGAACTATGGGATCTAGATCAGGCGCATCATCGTTCCCCCCACAAAAAGTTTTAAATTAAAATAATAAATTTCATAAGTTCTAAACTCCACTCACTGTAATTATATACTCGTTAGTTAATGATTCATTGACTAGCCTTAATCGAAAGTGCTCTCTCAGTACTGGGAGGGATAATTAACTATAGAGGCTTGCTTAGGAAACCCGGAACCGGATATAAAAGTTCTCACTAAATGAGAATGAAATCTCGGGTAGTGTCTTTATACTATTCATCACTTCAAATTATCACTCCTTTTTTTTGTTTTCTAAAAGAGGTCGATGGCGAATTTTTGGATCCCACAGTTTATTAATCATTGCTCAACACTAAATGAACTAAGGAATAAGCTTAGGACCTCTCTCCTAGCCTATTCCCCTAAGTTCATTTCACTTTTTAAAAATGAAATTAATTAAGGTTTAACTAATTAAATACATCACATAATTAATTAAATTGAAATAATAATCTATTATGCCTTAATTAATCAATTCTTGGGTAGACATTTAGGTGTTCAATAACCTAAAGATATCTTAAGAAAATTATGCTTAGCCCACATGTGTGGGGAGGCCATAAGAGTACTTAATTAAATTCCTTTACTTAATTAATCATTAATTATGAGCCAATTGTATTAGGCCCCTTTAATTTCTTAAAATCATCGATAATTTATTTTCAATTCATGTGCATATCATGTTGGCTCATAGTTATTTGGATAATTATATTAAGGTAACATAGGGAAGGGTTAATTAATGTATTTAATGCATACTATAATTTAATTAATTAATAAAATCAACTTAATTATATTTCATTAAACAAAATTAATTAATAGACATGGGAATGGGTTAGGATTAGCAAACCTCTTTCTCACATCCTTAAATCAAATCAAAACATGAAATTAAAAATGATTTTAAGAAATCTTTGGTTTACATTAAATGGCTTTATCTAATATAATTGTCCTTAAGAATTAATTTGAATGAATGGCATCATGTGTTTATATTTATTCATTCCTTTCCAATCATGTCAAATATTGTATGTCATTTGAAATCATACATTCATCTTTTCAAAATTAATTAAATCAATTGATTTTCTTTTTATGAAAGATTGTATATGTTGGATTAATTTATAATATGTGCGGCTATTATCACTAATAAATTCAAATTATTTTCTAAAGTTTATAAATCAATTACATTGATTATAGTGATAATAGTTATGAATACATATAGGCTTTGCATGTGCTTATAGCTTAGGTATGTGAAGTAAAGCTTTCTTTTCCTTAATTCATATATGGTTTTACATGTACTTGAATGTTAATAAGTATATAGTCTATACATCTCAAGAATATGAGGCTTTAAGTAGTCCCAAGGAGGTCATTTGATTACCTCACTTCCATGGTTAATAATGACACATACTTATTTGATTTCATTTACATGTATTTCTACATTAAAATTTGGATAGAACTTTAATTCACATGCATAAATGATTCAATCAAATAAAAATACAATCTTTACATGATTCTCATCTTTATAGTTATGTATACATTCATATGTATTTAAGATAGCAAGTGTTTAGTCTAGACATCTTAGGAATACGAGGCTTAAAGTAGCCTCAAGGAGGTCATTTGATTACCTCACTTCCATGGTATGGTGAAAATAATATATATATATATATATATATATATATATATATATATATATATATATATATATATATATATTATTATTATTGGGACATTATGTAGATCCACAGATGTTCTTATTAGGGTGATCTGGTACGACATTAAGGAGAAGTATATTATCTCAAAAGATAGAAATCACCACCCTACAATGGACCTATTCATCTCAATAAGGACTCTTAAGGACTATGGATCTTCAGAATGTACTAGAGATTCTTCCTCTACTTTATATGAAAAAGTAAAGTAGGGTTTATTTTAAACCGAGTTCATTAAATTCCCTACAGGGCAAGCCCCCATAGTTAATAACATCCTAAGGAACGAGATTCCTTAGGAATGCTCTAGATTAAGGTAAATGATTATTGTCTCCAAAGATTTTGAAGGTAGAACTACCAATCGATTAGTTTATTTTTAAAAAATTAAGTGGGATCGATCAAGAGGAGGGAGTTTTTATCAAAGCCAAATTAAGATGAGTAGGGGATGCTTAGAATACTTGGAAGCCTAGTAAGCTTCCCAAACTATCCTATTATTGGGCTTTATATTTTTGAAATTGAATTGATTTATTTGTTTGAGTTGAATTTTTATTAGAAAGTTTGGGCTTACAATTCCATAATACAAGGTCATAAGAATGCCTAAGAGATGAGGATTTATGCTCATAGCCCATAAAGGGAAGTAGCAACCTCTAAACCTAAATCTAGGGAGCTTTGGAGAGGGCCAAAAATATGACCTAAATCTAAGATGAAAATGGGTATTTGGTTTACCTCCAAGAGAGGATAAACCACCATTGTTGGACTTACAAGCTGGGGTGGCCAACTAACTCCTCCTAAGATTTTAAATACATGTAGGCAAGTCATATACTTATGCAAGATAGCTAGACAATTATTTATTTAGAAAGAGACTAAGTCCTTAAACACACTCCCTAAGAGACTGGATCATGTAAATGATTTAATGACTAAAATCTAATATAAATTTTGTTGCATTTTATTTTCATTTTGGACAATCAATTTGAAACAGGCTTTAGGATTCATATGCCTAATGCATGAGAAATTAGATTATGAGTCAAAATCAGCAAAATAAGGAGGTGTGTTTCTATCATGGCTCTCAAAGGTCAAGCCAAGTTCTATGGCAAAAGTGGAAGCCCTCCAATCAAGAGTGAAACAATATGCTTTTTATGCATGATGTGAGAAAGAAAACATAACATCTAGCTAAGGGGTTGTTATTTATTTTATCTTGATTTATAACCTAGGCTTTAGATGAGGTTATGAGTTATTTATTTTTAGTTTGATAGAAAGTTTATTTTCCTAAGAGCCTAATCATCATCCAGACCATACATCAAGGCAAGGAAGAAACTAGGAAAAGATGTCATCTTAATGCACAAGCTAAATAAATACCAATCAATTTATAAAATTAGCGTAGAAGAATAAGAGGCCATTTGTGGTCGGGTTCCACCGCAAAAACCCAAAAATAAATTGGGTAGCTCTACCCTTATACAACCTGGATTATAAATGAATAAATTATAATTAAGAAAGAATTCATTTTTATGGGGGTCTTCATTCTTCATTTCTTCTTTCTTCTTTCTTCTTTCTTCTTTCATCTTTCTTTCTTCTTTTGGTTGGTTGGAATGTGGTTGCTCCAAAGGCTTCACATGGTATATAAGACATAGTCTTATAACCAGTGTTCATCCTAATCCCCATAACAATCATTCCAAAATCATAATTACAAAATTACATGAAAATGGAAAAAAAGAAATCTAACTAAAACCTATAAAATAGATTAACAAAACAAATCATACAAACATATATATATATATATATATATATATATATATATGTGTGTGTGTGTGTGTGTGTGTGTGTGTATAAATTAGACTTAACACCCACACATGGGTAACCAAGTCCACCTGGCCTATGTTGGATCATGCTTAGGGGTATAAGCAACCTGCACAGCAAAAGTATTTTTTATACTTTTATTACACTGCCCCTTAAGCACAATCCCCTACAGAAGATAATGGTTAGACTAAGATTGCCCTACTATTCAGTCAACACACATACACCTTAAGATCCAGACTAAAATATTACATCATAAAATAAAACATCAAATACCAACCTAACCTAAAATAGAAATGGTGACTTAACCTAATGTGTGTGCTATTTAAGGTTTGTGTGATATGCTTAGTTAGGCTTTAAGGTTGAGATTTTCTAAGTATGAAAATGTTCAACTTAGAGGGTGATTTCATTTAAGTGATTTAGTTAATTTGATTGATTTAATTTTATGATTTGATTAGGTTTGAATGGACCTACAATTAATTACTAAGTGTTGTGAAGAGAGAAAAAGAGAAGAGAACTTTTCTTTCCTCCCCACCTTAAGTAATTTCTAAGGTAGATTCATATTTGATTTTTATTTAGTGAATATTTTATTATGTATTTTAATTAATCCTAAGTTTAGATTTTCTGTAAACAAACCTATTCAAAGAGAAAGGCACTATAAGATTAAGTAAAATGAATTACCATTATAAAACTCACAATACTTTATTTCTTTCCAACATGTGTAACATGCATATGAATGAATCCTAAGTATATCTGTATATACAAATGGAAGTGTTTAGCACACCTTAATGATGAATGCCAAGAGAGTTTGTTTAAGAAATTTGGATGTTTTTATGATGCATGATTTTGTTAAGTAGAAAAGAGGGATTCTTTTATCCATTTTTTATTGTTGACCTCCATATGTGTTCCACAAAGTCAAAGTCAGGCCTACATGTCTAACTCGATGGAATTCGAAAGCAACATTGCGTAAATTGAGGCTCAAAATATACTGAACGTCATCAAAAATGGTCAAAATGACTATCGATTGATGAACAGACTTCATCGTTGCATTCAAAACATCAAAATTGATCAAAATATAAATATTGCAAAATCTAATGATCAATTGATTAAGCGCTCAAGTTATCAATGTGTCGACACGCATATCAGAGTCAATAGGCACTGACAATGACTAAATGACCTTTGTTCATGAAATAGATCATGTCATTAGCTTCAAAATATCAAAATCTATCAAATGAGACTGTCTGCGCTCAATTCGGACGAGTCTGTGTAAATATCAAATAATTAGAAGTGACAGTGTGCAAATCGAGGATAAATATATTGGACGTCACCAAAATCAACTCAAATGACCTCCAATCAATGAACAGACTTCGTCATCGTGTTTATAATATTGAAATTGATCTGGATATAAATATTGCATGACTTGATGAGCAACCAATCAAGTGCTCGAGTCATCAACGCACCTGTATGCATATCGAGATCAGGAGGCACCGACGAGAATCAAATGACCTCTGTTCATGAAATTGATCATTCCATTGGCTTTGAAATGCCAAAATCTATCAAATAAGACTATTTGAACTCAATTGCAAAATTATGCAAAATTGAGCGAGCGAAGAGGCGTCGATTTCGAGCTAAACTTGACTCAATTTGGCCTTCGAAACCGACGCGATTGTGAACGGATAGCGTCATTGCGTTTAATAATGGAAATACCTTACATCAATATATATATATATATATATATATATATATATATATATATATATATATATATATATATATATATATATATATATATATATTATATATATATATATTAACTATGTGTATTTATCGGAAATTCACATTAAAATATTTAATAAATTTAAAATTAATTAAAATTTCTAAATTACCCCATGCTGCCGTTCCCCATTTTTAGTTTTCAAAAGGAAATAAAAAAATAATAACCACTCCCTATTCTAAAAAACTTTCTCTCTCTCTCTCATTTTTCACTCAGTTACTCTCATCCGATTTTCACTATTCTCTCTCCTGCCTCTCTCTCCCATTGGCAAAAATAGTAAAAGAAAAAAGGTGAAAAATTTCTCCTTTTCTCTCTGAATTTTCTGTTTGACAAATCCTATAGGCCAAATCTTGCCAGATCTGTCTGCTGATCCACCAGATCCTACGCCAAAATCCATCATGACCCGGCACTTAGGTGCACGGACTGACCCATTCGGTGCATTGACCACAGAGGCCAGCATTTACTTTCGACCCGTGTGCAGGCCCGCCGTTCGCTCTGACCTTCTCTTCTTCCTGTGACCAGCCTCAGGTGCTTCATCGACCAGTATAGTTTCGACCCCATGCTTGAGACCTGCGCATTTCCCATTCTGGCATCGCGACTCCATGATCCCGGTGTTATACCAGCCGACTGGCCGACTGATTATTGTATTTTGTGACCGCCCAGCTCTCTTCTGATACATTGCCGACTCGACCACATCTTCATTGAGACCCGTGATCCTTCAGCCGACCATTTATTTTGATCGTGATCTAACTCGTTCCATTTAAAATTGGCTACCTTTTCACTCCTTCCGGCGCGTCCGATTAATTCCCGCCCATTTTGCATGTCCCACTAACCTTATCGCATCCTTGCCCAGAATGGGAAGAACATCATCAACAAACGAATTCTTCCTTCAAATTTCAGCGTCACTTCCTTCGCTTTAGCCGTCTCATTTTCGCTACGCCGCAAATTGGGGAAGAATATCATCAATAGGAGAGGCATTGCACCTCTAGCTTTAGCAGTTATGTTTTCTCACTGGGAAGAATATCTCGTTGCGAATTCTTCCTTCAATTTTAGCGTCGCCTCTTGCTTTGGCCGTTCGTTCTGCTCACCATAACCGGGAAGAACATCGTCAACAGGCGAATTCTTCTTTCGGTTTTCGGCATCGCACTCCTTGCCTTACATTCCCAATTACCTACCTAAACCCTTCTCTGCCTAGCCTTGCAGCATGCTGAAAAATGCGTCAGAACATGTGAGATTTGTGAATGTGAATGTATATATATGATTGTGTTTTTCTGCAGGTTCAAAGACCTCGTTGTGCTCAGCGGTGCAACGGATGAAAGCTAGTGGTGTAAGACAAGCTTATCGCTGCGCTCAGAGGGAGTAAACCATTGTTAGATGTCGCTCCCCTAGATGAAATATTGCCGAAATTTTATCTAATTTTTAGACTTAAAAAAGGGAAGGGGGATAAATATATATATTGTATTTTATGTCTTCTTTCAAGTTTAAAGGCCTCGTTGTGCTCAACAGGGCACGATGAGATAAAATTGGGCTGCAGGTGTAAGACACCACTCATTACTCAACAAGCATCTGAGTAAGCCAAATACCCTCTGACCCACACAGGATGATGCCGGAGAAAATTTGTCAAAATCTTTTGACTTAGAAAAAAGGGGAGGGTAAACTGAGCTGACTTAGGAATGCTAAATAGGAAAACTTACAGCTAATTTTATAGCGTCAAACAAAAAAAGGGGAGTCTTTAAAGAAAATTTTAAAAAATAATAATAGAATATTCATTTAAAATCTAAATGAAATTTAGGGGAAGCTAATATTAAATTCATAAATTTGGGGGAGGCTAATATAAACTCACAAATTTTGGGGGAGGCTAATATTAAACTCACAAACTCTAATTGCAATCTTCTATGGCTTAAATTGAAGCGGTAAAGTGAGTTCCCTTTTCTTGCAAATTCTTCAAAATTAAGCAAGCTTTAATTGAAATTTGGGGGGGGGACTAATGTCGAACTTATAACAAACTTGCAATAAATCCAAAATTTGAAGATAAATCTAAATTGAGTTTAATAACTCGTATATAAAGTAGAGGTGATTTCTATGCTAGCTAATAAGCATAAGTGGGGCTAAAGCAATAAATACCGAAATCGACATAACTTATCAAAATTGATATAAATTGAGCATAATCAAGTTGGGAGAATTGCAAAAAAAACTAATAAGTAAACTAAGTGTCAGTAGTGTTTTAAACTATAATCTAAATCAAAATACCTTCTTCGCCACCGGATCTGCAACCCTTTGTATAAGCAGATAGAAGACGATACTAAATCCAATTCTACAAAAATCATAGGGCTTCCTTCAATACAAAAATTAAAAAATTTCATCCTAATTATGATTTTCAAGATCAATAATTTCATTAATTGGATGAAATTAGCTAAGCTATAAATACCTGCATGTGCTCAGACATAGAGATTTCAAATACAAATTTAATGTATTAAAAGGCTGTGCAGGCTAAATTGGAATAAAAAAAATTAAAATATGAAATCAATCTCATAATTTAGAAATAAAATTACCTAATTACTAATAAGCATGTGCCCGACACTATTTGAATGCTTAAATTCAAGTGAGGATCTTCTTGTGGGTTGCTTCGGTTTAGTCTTGGGAATTTAGTCAACAAAACCTAAAAACTTATAATAAGAATTTCAAATTAGTAAAATATCTAGAAACTGATTACGTGGTGTGAGATCTAATCCTGTTCACTAAATAGAGTTGACAAGATCTAAAGCTCTTAAACATATTCAAATTAATCAATTTTTCAAATCAAATCAAATATCAATCTAAAAGTGCTTCCAGGTTTAGTATTAGGACTGAGTCCGGGTTAGCAAAACCTAAAAACCTATAATAAGAGTTTCAAAAGTAGATCTAATCCTCTGTTAGCAGCTAAACAGAGTTGATAGGATCTAAAGCTTTTAAACATATTCAAATTATTCAAACATAAAATTACCTAAAATTACTATACACTCATATGTGCCCCGACACTATGTTGAATGCTTAAATTCAAGTGTCTGAGGATGCTGCGTGGGTTGCTTCCCTATTTAGTCTTAGGATGGTCCGTTAAACAGAAACCTATAATAAGAGTTTCAAATCATGAAATATATGAAAGCCCATTACGTGGTGTAGATCTAATCCTCATAATGACTAAATAGAGTTGACATGATTTAAAGCTCTTAAACATATTCAAATTAATCAATTTTTCAAATCAAATCAAATATCAATCTAGATGTGCTTCCCGATTTAATCTTAGGACTGGGTTTGGGTTAACAAAACCTAAAAACCTATAATAAGAATTTCAAAAGTAGATTTAATCCTCTGTTAGCAGCTAAATAGAGTTGATAGGATCTAAAGCTTTTAAACATATTCAAATTATTCAAACATAAAATTACCTAAAATTACTATACACTCACATGTGCCCTCGACACTATGCTGAATGCTTAAATTCAAGTGCCTGAGGATGCTGCACGGGTTGCTTCCATGTTTAGTCTTATGACTGGGCATGGGTTAACAAAACCTAAAAATCTATAATAAGAGTTTCAAATCAGAAATATATAAACTAATTCTCGATGACGGTAGATCTAATCTTTTGTTACAGAAGTTGACATGATCTAAAGCTCTTAAACATATTCAAATCAATCAATTTTTAAATCAAATTAAGTTATTTCTCGATTTAGTCTTAGGACTGGGTTCGGGTAAACAAAACCTAAAAACCTATAATAAGAGTTTCAAAATTAGATCTAATCCTCTATTAGCAGATAACAGAGTTGATAGGATCTAAATATTTTAAACATAAAATTACTTAAAATTACTATACACCCGCATGGGCCCCAGCACTACGCTGAAAGCTTAAATTCAAATGTCTGAGGATGCTGCGTGGGTTGCTTTCTAGTTTAGTCAGGTGACAGTTGATATAATCTTATGTTAGCAGCTAAACAGAGTTGACAAGATCCAAAGCTATTAAACATATTCAAATTAATCAAAATTTTTAAATCAAATCAAATAGTAATCTAAAACTGTTCAAATGAAACTTTATCATTAAAAACTTAAACCAAACTCAATCTATCCACCTTCCATAATTATTTGTTGGGGGTGACAAACTAAGAAAACTCTAGCTCATAAAAGAGCCAATGTCAAATTAAGTGTTCTTCTATGTTCACTCTCAATCAATATCACGCTAGTAAGGATGTGGCTCGTGTCCTTTAACTGCGTGGCTTGGCTAGTAGGCTCCACAGATGAAGCGATTCTGACCGAGTCTTGTCCGGGTGGTTTTGGCCATCCTCCATTATAATCTCGACCATGGCAGATGCTCCCCAATGGCTCACGCCTTTGAGTTGTGAATCATAGGGTATACTTGATAGGGCAAACAACCTCTCAAAGTAGACTTAAGCGTCTCCTTAGACAAACACCACCACCCAGTCTGATTTCTTGGATGATGTAACCCATGTTCGATAAGGATCCTTACGTGGGTTGGGTGACTACCTCCTCTGAATAAGTAGACTAGGGCCGCATGCAGGATAAGAACCATGGGATTTAGATCACGCGTCATCATTCCCTGTCGATTTAATTTGAAATGATAAATTTCATAATCTAAAATTTGAAACTCCATATGTTGTTACTATATTTTACGCATTAAGTGATCTAATGACTAGCCTCAATCGAAAGTTCTCTCTCACTTACTGGGAGAGGTAATTAACTATAGGGGCTTGTGCCTATAGGAAACTTGGAACCAGATCTAAAGTTCTCACCAAATGAGGATGAAATATCTAGGTAGTGTCTTATCTACTATCTCATCTGCCTTCTAAAAATTACACCGACACTTTAAATTACTCTTTTGATTGAAGAGGTCGGTGGTAAATTTTCAGAGCCCACATTTATATGCACATTTGCAAGTATAAAATACATAAGTGAGTACAACATCTTTGTTAGCACCAGGGGTGTAAGGTACAAGACTTACTTAGGGCTACTTAAAGCCTCGTAACCCCAGGGTTGTCCAGACTAATATACCACTTTTCTTAAATACATGTGTTTGTACAAAAAGAAATGCATGGAAAGAGAATCATGCAAAAAGTTTATGTTCGTTTGTTTGATTTATTTATGCAATTTACATATGGAAGTGTGAATATCCTTCTTAAGTGATAACATAGGAATGAATAGGAATAGATTTAAGCAAGTGTTTTGTTCTTTTCAAATGAACTATACACTTTGCAAAATCCTATTCAAAACTATGCTAAAAAAGAAGAGACGAAAAGTCACATAATGCATACCTTATATATATCTCACATGCAAGCCTATAAATAATTATAAGTAGCATACTTTTCAGTTTGATTTATAAGTTTTGAAAATAATTTTGGATTTAGTAGTGATAATAGCCATTCATATTCTTACTTTAACCAAAACATGCAATTTGACATAAAGGAAATATTTCATTTTTAATTTGATGCTTAAAAGGCATGAATGCATGATTTTTATATGTCATACACATTTAGCATGCTAGAAAAGAAATTAAGTGATGAAAGCATGTAAATTCATTCACCCTAATTAATTCCTAAAGACAATCTTATGAAATAAGATTATTTAAAGTGAATCAAAAATTGGTTTAAGAAAGTTTAATTTGTTTGAGTTTGATTTTAAGAAATGTGAGAATGTTTGCTAGTCCTAACCCAACCCATTTTCCCATGTAATTTAGTTTAATTTTTAGAACCATTAAGTGATTTTATATTTTGATTAGGTTAAGGTACATTAAGTCATTAATTACCCTTTACCTACACCACTTTAACATATTTAACCAAATAATTATGAGCTAATGTATGACATAAAACTACAGAGAATTTAAATCAATAATGCACCTAAGAAAAAAAGAGGCCTAATGCACTTGGCTCACAATCAATGATTAATTAAGCTAAAGGGTTTAATTTAAGTACTTTCATAACCCTTCCCATATGGGTTATGATTTTTTTCTTAAGTTACGGTTATTGAACACCCAAGCATCTACCCAAGAAGGAATTGATTAAGTTATGGAATGTTTGATTTTAAAAGTTTGATTAATTCATTTAATTAAGTGATTAAACTATTTAATTAATTTACTTTAATTAAATTTTATCCAAATGAAATAAACTTAGGGAAAATATTGAAAGAACTCTAATCTCATTCCTAAGTCCATTCACTATTCTAAGGTAATTAATAAACTTAATTAATTAATTTATCACTATTTAATAGGTTAATTCATTTAATTGATTAAGGAGTGATTGGAGTGATCAAGCAATTACCTAATTAAACCAATTAATAAATTCCAAGAAAATCATGGGAGGAGGTCATCCCATTAATCAACCCTAGATTGAAATTGATAATAATAGAGTAATTAATATAATAATTCCAATAAAACCTAATTGCATAAAATTCACTATTCAAAATCATCAAACTTAATTTTAGATTATTCTCTTGAAATATCTTCAAATGCATTTTATTTTGTTTTTTTTGATTTTCTACATTTAGTTATATTATTTTAAAGTTTTTATTTATTAGGTAATTAAATCCTATATATTAATCTATGCGCGCCACGTGGACCTGACTGACGCCACGGTATGATGAGATTCTATTTAAGTTATCACATCGCCGCACGTTTGGTGCTCCGCTCGATCAAAGATCGAAGATTGAGCCAATAAAGGAGATCTAGCATGGATTAATGGATCGCCCATCCAAAACACATGGATGGATTCATCCATTTCTCGAAGCTCCTATGGGAGAGGGCAACCTTCCACTCTGGGGATTGATCCAGCTCGATTGAGCTCATATTGAGCTCAAACACCCACACCATCAACATACATGGGATGAAGATCTAATGACCAATTTTACTGGGATGAAATTCCTTCAAAAGGACCAAAAAAATTCTATGATTTTACTGAGGCTATCACTGGCACTCCCAACCATTGAGGTAGCTTTGTCTAGTGGAGATGAAGCCCTGTTGAAGGTTTGAGGGCTTGAGGTTAAGTGTTTCCTTCAATTGGTCAAAGTCCCCTTCAAATACTTGATCAAATTCCTCCCGTGCTCCTTGAGAACTTGGATGAAGACTTGGGTGAGCTGAATTTAAGAGTTGGAAAATCTTACCACCCCTATTTTTTTCTTGAAAAATAAAAATGGAGAAATGTTGCTGGAGAGCTTGAATGCTTCCTCTGGCTTCCTTAGCTTTAATCGAATGCAAGAGAATGAAAATGAAATGAAATTATGGAGAGTATATTTCTCCCTAGGAGGATCAGACGGTTGAGGTTCCCTTTGCCATTTTGATCAAATTGATCAAGATGATTGAGTTTGTTAGGTCATTTGAGGTGGCACATGTGACATTTGGCAGAGGGAGTGGTGAAGCTCATGTGCTAGAGTGGAGGATCCCATGTGCTCTTTTCAGTGGTTAGTTTGGCCTTGGTTGGGTACTGACTCAAACCCATTGGGTCATGTGCACCACACCCACTAGTGTCCACTTGGTCCACTAAGAGGGTGCCAAGTGTCCATGAAAGGATATGACCAAATTCCAAGTGGAATTGGCCATAGGTTACCCCTTGACCTAGGGATAAAATGGTCATTTAGCTTTTATTTCACTTTAGGTAGATTTAGAATAATTTGAAGTTTGGTTGGTCCAAATTTCAAGGAATTTGGAGTTGATTTGATGTCGTTTGGCTCATGTTGACCCATTTAGGTCAAAATGGGTAAACTTGGGTCAAGTTGACCAATTGGTCAAATTAGGTCAAACCAAGGTTGAGTCAAGTTCATATGACCATTTGGAATGTTTTGGCATCATTGGTTCAATTTGACTTTATATTTGGTTTTGGTTCATTTGATTTCTTTAGGTCAAATGAGTCAAGTTGACCAATTTGACCCATTTGACTATTGGGTTAGGTCATGGGTTGTTTAGGTTTATTGGATATGTGCAAATTTTTTAATTAATTTTAGTTTGATTTGATTTTTGACCTTTAGGTCAAGTTGGGTTGTCAATTGGGCTCTATCTAGTTGGCCAATTGAGGCTTTGGTCAAGTTCAACAAGTGATTTGGAATGAACTTGACCCATTTATTTCAATCAATTGGCTTAGATCAAGTTTGACATTTTGACTTTTGGGTCAAGTTGTCATCTTGGTCAAGTGGCCACTAGGTTAGGCTCAAATGATGACTTGTTCAAACATTGATCATGAATTGGTTTTGATCAATGGTTTCAATCAATTTGGCCTATGATTTTTGGCTATTTTAGATTTCATTTCTAAGTTGACTGTCAACCCTTAGGTTTGACTTTTGAATTTGAGTGATTGATCATCTCATGATGATTATTGCTCATAATGTGAGGCTTAGTTGGGCTTAGTTCAATCCAATTTGGGTAGGATTAGAATTTGGCAAAAGGGGTACTTTATCACTTTGGGTCAAGTGAGCTGGGTCAATTGACTTGATCAAGGCTTGAATCAAGTTTGATTGAACTCACATAAGGATTGAAATATAAATCCATTTGCAAGTGATTTGGAGTCAATTGGGTTTTGATTCATTTGACAATTTAAAGTTCAAAGGGTGAACATGAGTTTGATTTGGGTTTGAGTTTTGAATTTAATTTGGGTTTGATGACTGAAGTTTGTGTTTATAATTGACTTTCAAATTGGGTTAAACTTGGTTTGACCCAATTTGAGTGATTGATCATCTCATGATGATTGTTGCTCACAATGTGAGGCTTAGTTGGGCCTAGTTCAATCCAATTTGGGTAGGATTATAATTTGGCTCAAAAGGCGTACTTTAGATCACTTTGGGTCAAGTGAGCCTACGTGAGTCAATTGACTTGATCAAGTCTTGAATCAAGTTTGGTTGAACTCATATATGGACTTATGATTAAAATATAAATCCATTTGTAAGTGATTTGGAGTCAAATTTTTGATTCATTTGAATTTCAAGTTCAAAGGTGAACATGAGTTTGATTTGGGTTTGAGTTTTGAATTTAGTTTTGGTTTATGATTGAAGTTTATATTTGGATTCATGATTGAAGGATTGATTGAATTAAAAAAAATCAAGGGTTTGGCTTGATTTGAGTTTGATTTGACTAAGTTCAAGAATTTGACTTGAAAGGCTTAGGTTGAATTTTGGTTGAATTTGGATTTGAGTTTTGAATTTAGTTTTGGTTAGATGATTGAAGTTTATGTCTATATTTGGATTCATGATTGAAGGATTGATTGAATCATGAAGAAAAATCAAGGGTTTGGCTTGATTTGAGTTTGATTTGGCTAAGTTCAAGAATTTGACTTGAAAGGCTTAGGTTGAATTTTGGTTGAATTTGGATGAGTTTTGAATTGATTTTTGGATATTTAAATTTATATTTCATTTATGTTTGTGAGTATAAATGAGAATATAAATGGGTTATGAGAAAATCTCTTGAATTTGAATTGATTTGGATTTAATTTGAGTTAAGTCCATAAGATAGAATCAAAGTGACTTAGGAAAGAATTTGGATTTAGATTTCAATCATGGGCTTCAATCATTTGGAATTGATTCATGATTTGAGAAAATCCATCAAGTTGGAACTGATTTAAGTTTGAAATTTGATTTGATTTGGAGTTTGACTTAAAAGGAGGAAGTGAGGATTTGGTTCAAGATTTAGGGTAGGTAAATTTTCCTAACACCTTTAAGACATGAACTATTCTTATGGCTAACTATTCTAAGTATCTAGAGTTAGGTTAAGTGTTCACCTAATCATTAGAAGTGTCTTAAGACTAAGAAAACTCTTAGTGTCTATGAGGAGTCTATGTCTAAGATGGAGGGGTTGAGAGCTCATCCTAAAAATATGGTCAACACCTAGTTTAACAATGGCATATACTTGCTTACATGTTTTATACATGTATAGGTATGCTTAATTAAAATATAAAGATCCCCTTTTGTTATCGAAAATACATGCATTCATATTCACCTAAATCATTAGCATGTGTAATATATAAATTGGTGCTCTCTTTTCCTTACCCTTGTATAGACTTAAATAGGCTTGGAATGTTAATAAGTATATAGTATGGACATCCCGGGAATACGAGGCTTTAGCTAGCCCCAAGGAGGTCATTTGATTACCTCACTTCCCTAGTTAATAATGACATGTACTTATATGATTCTATCCTTACATATTTTGGCATTAGAATTTGGATAGATCTTTAATTTATATGTTTACATAATTCAACCAAAATAAAAAATATATAAATTCTAAACATACACATGCATTCATCCTTTAAGCGGGCTAAAATATATTGTATTTGTAAATACACTTAGGATTTGATCATATGCATGTTACATATGATGGAAGGGAATGGTTTGATATATATCTTGTGGTAGTAATTCAATTAGATTAATCTTAAGATGTATTTCATATTGAATAGAGTTATTTAAAGTGAACCTAAACTTGGATTAATTTAAAAAAGTGTAATAAGCCATTCACTAAAGAAAATTAAGTCATAAAAATATACTTTATAAAGTAGCTTAAGGTAGGGATGAAAGAGGATAACCCTCTTCCTTTTCTTTATAACACTTAGTTGTTAAGTGCATATCATTTGAAATAAAGAAAACATAAATTTAAAAAAAATTTCTCAAATCAATTAAACAACTTGAAGTAAAACCAACTTTTCATGTTAAATTAAATCTCCCCACACTTAGAAAGATATAACTCTAATGCTTAGTAAGACATACCACACATGCCTTAACACACACATTATAATTAAATCACCACTTATGGTCCTAAGTTAGGATGGTGAATGATGTGATGAATGTTTTATTTTATGATGTATTATTTCAGATTAGATGTTAGGGTGTATGCTTCATAGACTGGATGTTAGGTTGTTCTTAGCCTAATCATATTTTTGTAGGAGATTGTGCTTAAAGGGATGCTTAAAATAAATATGAATGCTCTCTTTGTAGGTTGCTTAAAATCTTAAGAATAATCCAAGTTAGGACAGGTGGGCTTGGTTACCATGCTAAGTCCAAATTATACATATATAACCTTGGGATTGTATGTGTGTTTAGCTAACCTATTTTGTGTATAGTAGATTAATTTCTTTATTTTCAATGTAATTTTGCAATAAGAATTAAGATTAGTGTTATGAAGGATTAGGATGAGCAGTGAATAGAAGGCTTTGTTCTGGGGTGCCCTATGATGCCTTTGAAGGAAGCACATCCAAATTAAAGAATGAAGAATCAAATCAAGAAATGAAGAAAGAATGAAGACCCCATAATATTTAATAAAATTATAATTATTCTTTCATATTGAGTTATATAAGGAGTAGACCCATTTTCTTTCTTTTTTTTCGTTATACTGACCCGAATCGACCTTCTATTATTTTATGGTAGTTATAAAATTGATTGATGATTCATTTCGATTGCGCATTAGAAATGACATACTTTTCATAATTTTTTAATGATTGATGCTTTGATGTGTGACTTGGATGCGATTAGGCTCTTAAGATAAAAATAAATTTTAAACATAACTAAATTTTAAACAACTCATAAACTCACCATAAAACCTAGGTGTTAAATAAGATAATTAAAAGATTTAGCAATCCCTTAGCTTTATGGTTGTATGTTTCACATCATGCATACTTCTTGAATCACTCTTGTAAAATGAGGGCCTCCATTCTTACGCAAGGGAGCTTGACCCATGAGCACTTGAGGAGCTTCACCCTCTTTCTCTTTCAATTTGGTCAATAATCTACTTCATCATGCATTTAGGCATATAAAAATTCCAAAGCCTTTGTCAAAATGATATGTTAAAATTAAATAAAATTTGAAAATATTTTGCATTAAACTAAGCCATTATTCATACCACTCATGCTCTAGTCTCTTAGGGTGTGGGTTTAGGACTTTAGTGTCTTTTTAATTAAATAACTACCCTAGCCATCTCGCAATTCATAAGATCGGACTACATGGTTTTAAAATTATAGAAGGAGTTAGTCGGCAACTAGATTATAGTCAAGCAGTTTATCCTCTTGTGGAAGTGAACCTTTATGTCCACCTATCACTTAGATTTAGGTTGTGCTTTAATTCTTACTAAAGCTCCCTAATTTAGAATTCGAGGTAGATGTTTCCTTGAGGCTACAAACATAAATCCTCACCTCTTAGGCATTTCCACTATCTTGTATTGCTGGATTATAAGCCCTAATAATCTAATAAAATTTTAACTCAAAATATAGAAATCTCTTCAACTTCAAAAATTATAAAGCTCAAATATAGGATAGATTGGAATGCTCACTAGATTTCCTAGTATCATGAGAATTTCCTACTTCCTCTCTTCAGATTCTAAAATAAGTCTTCTCCTTGAACTTTCTCATTTAATTTTCCAAATATAACCAATCCTTTAATATTCTTAACTTTGAAAACTTTAGAGATGATAATTGTCTGCTTTAATCGAGAGTATTCTTAGGAGATTTTATTCCCTAGGATGTAATTAACTATGTAGGCTTGCCTTTATAGGGAACTTAAAAACCTGATTTAATATAAATCCTACTTTATTCATCCATATAAAGCAGGGAAAAATATCTGGTATATTCGAAGACTCATCATGCCTTAGGAGTTCTTATTAGGTAATTAGGTTCATTGAAGGGTGACGTCTTTATATTTCGAGATAGTACATCAAACCTCAATGTCATACTCGACCACTTCATTAAGTACCCCCTATGATCTGTGTGGTGTCCCTCACATCTAAAAATAAACACCATAGATTTTTCTGGCGACTCTGCTGGGGATGGGTCCTCTCTCCATCTTTAGTAGATAATTATTGTCTCCAAGCATCGATAATGGACTTATATTTTATATATGCCCAAGACTATCTTTCTTTTTATTGGCACTTAGCTTATTTCTCCCTTTAGCAAAGCTAGTTGACATCCTTTAGGTTTTAGGACCTCACTCCATATAGGTCCTGAAACCCTTATTGGGTCCCCCAATAAGTAAAAAATAAATTAACTAATGAAAGGAGATGACTAAATTTAAAACCACTTTACCACTAGCTTGGTGAGACAAGGTTCATCCCATATTTAAGAAAATTTAAATAAAATTTGAAATAAAGCAAGTCTCTTGCAAAACTTTTCAAAAAGCACTTTTCAAAACAAAATCATTTTGAAATTAAACTTCACATGACAAAAACTTGCAAAATATAAAAAGAAAATCTTCAAACCTCTTTTTTAAATGAGGGCTCTCTTTAAAATCAAAATTAAATATATGTCATCAAAACCCTCTTCAGAAGCACATCTTCAAAATAAAACAAAACAATCACCGCCATTTAACATACCCATATTTGTTAAATGAGAGCTTCATTTTAAAACTAAAATCAAAATATAATTCAACTCCGTTTAACATATCCATATTTTGTTAAATAGGACTTTCCCTTTTCAAACTAAAATCAAACAATCGACATATAAACTTCACTTAACATACCCAAATTTATTAAGTGAAGGCTCCCTTTTTCAGAACTAAAATAAAATCAAGATAAACAAAATATAATTGGATTCTATTTAACATAACCATATTTGTTAAAATAAGAATTCCACTTTCAAAAATCAAATTGAAACCAAAATATCCAACACACATTTTTGAATTCCATTTTAACATGCCCATACTTGTTAAATGAGAATTCAATATTCAAAACCAAAGCAAACCCATGTATCAACAAACAAACAAACATATAAGTGAGCTCCATTTAACATACCTAAATTTATTAATTGTGGGTTCAGTTCCAAACATCAAAACATAAACACATATATTTGAACTTTATTTGGCATACCTAAATTTGTCAAACAAGAATTCTCCTCTTTTTCAAAAGAGGAATCAAATCAAAAATATGAAATATATTGAACTCCATTTAATATACTTAAATAAATCAAATAATATAAATCAAATATATATATCAACAACAAACATATCAAACACATTTGGCCCTTACTTGACATACCTAAATTTGTTAAATAATGGTCCCATTTTCAAATCAAGAATCAAATTAACACATATCATACACATGACAAACAATCATTACAAACAAAATGCTTTCAAAAAAAATTTTCAAACATATAATTGAAACTTTTTTTAACATACCTAAATTTGCTAAATAAAGGTTTTCCAAAATCAAATTTCAAACAAAATATATAATACATATATCTCCAAAGTCTCTCCAAGCAAGTGAACCCAACTCAACACACCCAAATATGTTTAATGTGGGTTCCAAATCAAAATCAAATCTTATGGCAAAGTCTCTCCTCAAATCTTAAAGTCTCTCCAATTCAATGAACCCCACTTAGCATACCTAAATTTATTAAGTGTAGGTTCAAATTCTAAGTCAAATCAAGAAGTCAATAATTGAAGGCACTTATCAAAGAAAAGGTCTGATTCAGTTATATTTTAAATGTAGTGGTATCAGTTCAATTCTTAGTCCCTTCTATGATCATTCTTCGACTATGTCTACTAACAAGATGATCTTCTCTTTCTCGTATGGTGTGGATTTGGCCTTAGATCAGGCCATACTCACCACTTCCACCACCAATATGATCCAGTTCGGCCATGGCTTTGAGGCTATTAGAGTCACCTATGAGGGGCAAGCCCTCATATTAGAGGAAGAGGTGGTAGGATAAGCCACTCCGCTTTGACATCCCATCGATTGAGTTTTTCTCACTGAAGAGGAAGGCTATTGTAGTTCCCACACCCGATCGATCAAGATTTTGCTTTAGTGCTCGCCAACCCGCTTTCTATCCCCAGCCTAGGGTTAGCACCTCCTCATTGGTTTCCCCCATTCTAAAGGGGAAGGCTATCTTGTCCTCTGAGGTAGTCTCCTTTATCTTTGAGGTAGGTTCTAGCTCTTGCTCCACCTTGCTCACCAAGATGCAATGCCGCAACAAGAACCGAAAGGTTAAGAGACACTACGAGCAAAAGATGAGGAAGGTTGATGATGCCTCTCATGTAGCTAAGGAGAGTTCCCTTCGTGAGACCTCTCCACTCTTAAGTGGCAGTAGGTTTCACCCCCTCTCAGCTTTGGATGGAGAGGAGGATTATAGGAGGATTGCTACATTGCCTACACCACCAACACACTGAGACATTTAGGGAGAGTAGGAAGCGCCTAAGACTGTTCCATCCAAGATCCCATGTGACGCCATGCTTCTTACATGACTTGAGTTTAATCCCAAGAGCTATTAGAGAGAGAGAGAGAGAGAGAGAGAGAGAGAGAGAGATAGAGAGATCCATGGAGGCTAGAGTCACTACTCAAGTGGGAAAGCAATAGAGGAGGAGGTACACCACACAGTCGGTGGCCTTCGCTTTGATAGACTTTCCTAATCAGTGCCCTGTCAAGGCCGATCATTCAGACAACATAGTTTTCACTAGCATCATTCGATGCATGAGGAAATATCCAGTCGAGAGGCAGTCGGTGTCCTTCCCATCACATCGCTCCACTCGCCGTCCACCATCACTCGTCTAGCTTCCAACATCTACCATCCCTGCCAAGCTTCAGAAGGCACCATCTGGGAAAAGACCATCTCCAATGGTGATCCGGCTACAACCTAAGGATCTCACTCCAATTCCACCTGAGTGAGGTCCCATTTGGATCTTCCACTGCCTATCAGAAGGAGTGGCAACCCAAAAGTGTCGTGGTCGCACCACCTCTACAGCAGTCAGAGGAAGAGAGGGGAGGGGACATCGACATAGTTCCCATGGCAATAGAACTAGTTAGGGAGTACACCCTGCCAGTGTAGTCAATTCAATGCTTACATTCCTTAGAGCATAGTCCTATGGTCAGTCGACAGCCAATCTATGTTCTAGTAGAGCCAAGTAGGATATATGATTGATCTTTAGATGACATCATAGATGACTATTACATTGCGGTCAAGCAGATTATTAGCAGTGATCACTCAGATTAGGATGAGGGTGTAGTAAGCTTTGACCCTGATGAAGATGATATGTTGGAAGACATAGCTGAGGTTCACATGGTTGACACCCGAGGACCTTCAGGATTAGCATAGTCAGGATGTTGTGATCGAGGAAGGCGACAGCTCTCACTCAACCCATCACCTCCTTCACCATCTCAAATAGAAGGATGATCAGATAGATAGGATGGAGTAGAGGGTGAAGGAGTTGATGGTAGTGGTCTTAGCATTGCAAAACCTACCCTAAGTCTCACAACCTTCTCATATGGTAGCTGACCAGCCAGAGTTGGTACATACCTCAGATCATCCTAGGTGCACTCCCGTAGATGGTGATGTCGGTAGTTTGCATAGAAAAGTCATAGATAACACCTCCATGCATGAGAAGGACATTAAGCATATGGTGGAACAGTAGGTGAAGGAAACGTTGGCACAAACTAGGGAGAGATCATTCATTCCAAAGGGTAGACCATACCTGGAGGAATTCAATGTAGTTCAATACCCCAAGGGTTTTGTGCCACCATCCTTCAAGATCTTTGATACGTGGAACCCACGACACACATTTATTGTTACAAATAATGATGACGAACACATTCCTATTTAGACTTTTCATCAGCAGCTTAGTAGGGGTTACATTTGATTAGTACACCAAACTGCCCAATTATTCAGTAAAGACTTTTGCTGAGTTGGAGCATCTCTTCATCAAGAAATCCACTAGAGCTCATCAGAGGGTGATTGTAGGAGACCACATTGTAGAGAAATAGAAACTCAATGAGTCCCTTGTTGATTACATTCTCAAGTGGTGCAACCAAAGCATGAAATACAAACCATAGCTGTCTGAACACTATGCCATTGAGATTCTTCTCAAGAATATACGTGAACTAGTTGCCTTCATGCTCAAGGGCTTTACCATCAAAACATTCAAGAAATTAATCAACAAGGCAGCTAGCCTGCAGGAGGAAGCCAAACAATTGCCCTTTCCTGACTAATCATCTAGGCCCAAGCCGTAGAAGGTGCTTGAGAAAAAGCCAGGGATAATTGTGTCAGTGGACAGAGGGATGCAATTAGCCAGAGTTTAGTATGAGAGACTACAAACTCAACAGCCTCCTTTGGCACCTCCTCTTCCACCACCTTGGCCATCATACCAGCCACTGTAGCCACCATAATGGCCATTTACACCACCTCAGTAGCCTACCCAACAGCAGTATTCATATTCACCTCTAGGAAGTTACTTTTCACCTACTCTTATCGATAAATTGAATAAGTCATATTCATTCAAGAGGGAGGTAGTTAGGAAAATCTTTAAGAATCTCTAAAAGAAACCTGACTTCAATTACCAAAGCCTAAGAGGCCGGAGGAAGTGGGCAAGATCAATGATCCTAGCTATTTCCCCTACCATCGCATGTTAGGCCATGTCTTAAAGGATTGTATCACTTTTAAGGATTGTCTTGAGCGCAGTTACAAGTGGTGAGCCATAGTTATCCTTAAGGAATACCTCCCAGAACAACCATCCAGTTCTATTAGAGTAATCCTTGGGGATACTTGCAATCCTCTTAAGACCAAAGAAGGTTGATATATCTCCTTATCTCTTACCTCTAAAAAGATCATTACTAAGATCAATAAACTTTCATTGCAGGTGCTTGAAATAGCTCAAACCTCCAATACCAAGGTGGTTTACTAGTTGCAAAGGATAACTCTGGGAGGGTGATAGCCCAGTAGTAGTAGTAGCTTAGCACACTTGCTCGGGATAGTCCAGTAGTGCAACCACCATCCGAGCCCAGCACTCCCTCCACCATTGTAGCTACCACCTCTTCTTCTAGCTCCTCTTTTACTGGCATGAGCGTTATATCTATGGATGTGGTGAAATATTTTTGCTTTCATCTATCCTTTTAAAGAGGATAAATGAAAATAAACTATACACCTTTAGTTGGGACACCACATAGATCCACAGATGTTCTTTAGAGTGATGACATTGAGAGGTGTACTATCTCGAAAGATTGAAGTCACCACGCTATAATGTACTCAATCACCTCATTAAGAACTCCTAAGGATAATGGGTCTGCATTTGTACCAGAGATTCTTCCCCTATTTTACATGAAAAAGTAAAGTAGGGTTTATTTTAAATCAGGTTCGTTAAGTTCCCTACAGAGGAAAACCCCCATAGTTAATAACATCCTAAGGAAAGAGGTTCCTTTGGAATACTCTCGATTAAGGTAAATGATCATTGCCTCCAAAGATTTCAATAGGTAGGACTATCAATCGATTAGTTTATTTTTGAATATTAAATGGGATTGACTAAAGAGAAAGAGTTATTATTGAAGCCAAAGGAAGATAAGTAGGAGATGTTCACGATGCTAAAAAGACTTAGCGAGCATCTCAAACTATCCTATGGTTGGGCTTTATATTTTTGAAATGAAATTATTTATTTGAGTTGAATTTTTATTAAAAGTTTAGGGCTTATAATTCCATAATAGAAGGTTATGCAAATGCCTAAGAGGTGATGATTTATGCTCGTAGCTCACAAAGGGGAGAAACAACCTCAAAACCTAAATCTAAGGAGCTGTGGCGAGAGCCAAAAGCACGACCTCAATCTAAGGTGAAAAATGGGTATTTGGTTTTCTTCCATAAGAGATGACAAACCACCCAACTGCTTGGAATTACAACCTAGGGTATAAGTCCTCCTACAAATTTAAATTCATATAGGAAAGTTATATGCTTTATGCAAGATAGCTAGGCTGTTATTTATTTTAGAAATATACTAAGTCCTTAAAATCACTCTCTAAGAGACTAGATCATGTAAGGGCATGAAAATGGACCTAGATTTAATGCAAAACATATTACATTTTTTTTTGGATAATCATTTGACTCAGGCTTATAGGATTCATATGCCTAATGCATGAGAAGTAAGATTATAGGCCAAAACTAGCGAGAAGGGAGGAGGTGTGTTTCCACCATGGCTCTGAAAGGTCAAACCAACTTTTCTGGCAAAGGTGGAAGCCCTCGAATCAAGAGTGTAACAATATGCTTTTATGTATGATGTTATAAAAGAAATCCTCATCTAGTTAAAGGGTTGCTAATTCTTTTATCTTAAGTCATCCCACTAATTATGCCCAAGAAGTTTGGGATTAACCAATGGAGTAATTAGAGATTAATTAGCAAAATAATGTTCCCAATAAAACCCCAATCCAAAGAAAAGCACTAATCAAAACACATTTAAATCATTTTTAGAATATTCTATATTCAATTATCTATCTAATACATATTATTTCATAGTTTTTTGATTTTTCTAAGCTTAGATATGAAATTAGAAAGTTTCCATGGTTAATTAGGGATTTAATAGCCTAATTAAATGTTTAATCCCGTCAACGCCATGTAGACCGCTGATGCAGCATGGCTTTCGATGTGATGTGATGGAATTCAATATTTAAGTTGTCACATCATAGCATCATGTCAACGGTGGAGCTACGTGCTTTCTCCTCACCTGTCTGATCAAGGATCAAATGGTTGAGGTTAAAGCCATGGTTCTAAAGGGAGGAATCGTGTGATCTACATGTCTTTGATTGGGGCTATCCATCCAAAATGTGCAGATGGATGGCCCGTGATCCTTCCCTATTCTTCTCTATGATGAATAGACACCATCCTTCTTCTAGAAGGAGATTCAAGCTCGATTGAGCTCGGATTGGATTGAAACTCAACCCACACCATCAACATGCATAGGAGGTCACATCTAATGGCCAAAATTTCATGGGGTGACACTTTAATTCATAAAAGACAAAACCACATTGAAATTATGCTCATGGCATATCTCACTGAAGGTGATCATCGGTGGTCGATTCCTTTGGAGAAGCTTCATCTAGTAGAGACGAAGCTTTGTTGAGAGTTTGAGATCTTGAGATTGGTGGATCCTCCTATGGGTCAAGTCCACCTTCAATTGAGCTCAGTCTTGATGAAGAATAGTCTTCCCTTGCCTTTGGAACTTAGGAAAGAGCTTAGGCAAGTTCGATCGAGCTCCTTGATGGAGCTTGCAAAGGGAATTAGGTTGATATTGAGTGCAGGCTAAGTTGGATTTTTAGTGGAGCTCCCCTATTTTCAAGCTATAAAAATTAAGAAAATGGAATTTAGGAATTGCTTGAGAGAGCTTAAGGAGGCTGGGAAATGGCTTCTCTAGCTTCCTCTTGCTCAATCAAATTAGGGACTGTGCAAATTGAATTGAATTAGGGGGAGTATATCTCCCCCTTGAAGGATCGGATGGCCATGCTTTCATTTATCATTTTGATCCAATTAACCCTATTCAATGAGTTGTTTAAGCTATTTGAAGGGGCATGACATTCAATTTTGGCTAGACGAGGAGTGGGTGAGGTGGGCATGTGCTCAAACAAGGTGGAGGGAGGATTCCATGTGGCCATTTTCAAAGGAGGTGGTCAGTTTTGGGTTTGGGCTGGGTTTGGCTGACCTAAACCCATTGGTTCATGTGCACTAGGTTCATTAGTGACCATTTGGCCCACTAAGAGGATGGAAAGTGTCCATGAAAAGGAATTGACCAAATTCCAAGTGATTTTGATTTTGGGTTACCCTATGGCCTTAGGGTAAAGTGGTTATTTGGCTAGGGTTTCAATTTGAATATGTTTGGTATTTTTAAAAAATGGGTTTGGCCAAGTTTCATTGAATTTGGATTTAGTTTGATATGATTTGACTCATGTTGACCTAATTAGGTCAAAATGGGTCAACTTGGGTCAAATTGACCAATTGGTCAAATTTGGTCAAACCAAGGGTTGGGTCAAGTTTATATGACTATTTGAAATATTTTGGTGGCTTTGCTTTGATTCAATTTGGTTTATATTTGATTTTAGTTCAATTGAGTTCATTGAGGTCAAATGGGTCAAGTTGACCAAATTGACCCATTTGACCTATTTAGGTTAGGTCATTTGTTGGTTCATGTTTGGTTGGTCATTTGAAATGGATTTGTATCTTTGTTTCTAATCAATTTAGTTTATATTTGAGTTTGGCTCAATATGACCCTTTAGGTCAAGTTGGGATCAAGGTCAATTGGGCTAGGTTAGGTCTAGTTGGCCAATTGAGGCTTTGGTCAAGTTCAACAATCAATTTCTAATGAACTTAACGCATTGGTTTTAATTAATTTGGCTTAGATCAAGTTTTGACAAATTTTGATTTTTTAAGTCAACTTGGGTCAAATGGTGAATTGGGCTAGGTTAGGCTCAAATATTGACATGGTCAAGTTCAAACATTAATCATGAATGAACTTAGATCATTGGTTTCAATCAATTTGGCCTATGATGAATTTTGGCTATGTTGGGTTTCATTTTATCTAAGTGTTGATTTGGTCAACCCTTTGGTTTGACTTGGTTTGACCCAATTTGAGTGATTGATCATCTCATGATGATTGCTGATCATGATGAGAGGCTTAGGTGGGCTTAGTTCAATCCAATTTGGTTAAGAATTTGGTTCATAAGGTGTACTTTAGGTCACTTTGGGTCAAGTGAGCCTAAGTGGGTCAAATGGTCAAAAAGCTCGATTTGAGTTTGATTGAACTTACATATACTTATGATTGAAATATAAATCCATTTGCAAGTGGTTTGAAGTCAAATGGTTTTGATTCATTTGACAATTTCAAGTTCAAGGGGGTTAACATGAGTTTGACTTAGGTTTGATTTTTGGATAAAGTTTTGGTTTGGTGATTGAAGTTTGTATTTATATTTGGATTCATGATTGAAGGGTTGATTGAATCATAAAGATAAATCAAGAGTTTTATATGATTTGAAATTAATTTGGCTAAGTTCAAGATTTTGACTTGAAAGGTTTAGGTTGGATTTTGATTGAATTTGAGTTTAATTTTTGGAGTTGATTTTGGTTGTATGAATTTATATTTCATTTATACATAAATATAAATGAAAATATAAATGGGTCATGAGAAAATCTTAAGGATTTGAGGTGGTTTGAACTTGATTTAGGCTAAGTGTTAAGAGGAAATCAAAGTGACTTATGAAAGATTTGTGATTTGGATTTTGAATTTTGGATTTTGTTTGATTGATTTGAATTTATATTTCATTTATATATGTGAATATAAATGAGAATATAAATGGGTTTGGAGAAAATTTCATGAGTTTGAATTGATTTGAACATGATTTAGGCTAAGTCCTTTAGAGGGAAATAAAGGACTTAGGAAAGATTTTGATCTTGGAATTGAATTTTGGATTTAGTTTGATTGATTTGAATTTATATTTCATTTATATATGTGAATATAAATGAGAATATAAATGAGTTAGAGAAAATTTGAATTTGAATGGTTTGAATTTGATTTAGGCTAAGTCTTAAGAGGGAATTAAGGACTTAGAAATATTTTGAACTTTGGAAATAAGTTTCAATCATGGGTTTTCAATCATTTGGAATTGATTATGGATTTCAATCATTTGGAATTGATTTGAGTTTGAGAAAATCAATTTTGAGATTTAGATGTTGATTTGATTTGGAGTTTGACTTGAAGGAAGTAAGGAATGTGGTTCAAGCTATAGGGTAAAAAAATTTTTCTAACACCCCTAAGGCATGACCTATTCCTATGGCTAACTCTTCTAAGTCTCTAGGTTGAGTGTCCACCTAATCACTAGATGTGTCTTAAGACTAAGGATCTCTTAAAGTCTAAAGAGGAGTCCTATGTCTAAGATGGAGGGGTTGAGAGCTCATCCTAAAATGAGGTCAACAAAGGGGCCCATGTGGTGACTAACAAGGAACACTGCATGTATTGGTGTTGATCCAAATGATCAACAACACTGAACGATCAAAAGCACTAACAGAGATGATCTATTCCTAACCCAAGGTGTTGAATGAATCCATAGCTTAGTGCAATGTGGCTCTTCTTATGTCAAGGACATAAGAGAGGGAAGGAGGAATCCACTAGGGATAGAGTATGTGAACCTTTCAGTAGGGAAGTAGGTTCAAGTCATCCATAAGGGGATGAGAGGTTTGATTTGATTTGATTTTGAGTCTCATTGGGGAGAAATTTAATTTATTTAATTAAGTTCTACTGGGGAAGAGAGTTCAATTTTTTCAATTTATTGTTTGTTTAATTGTGTTTATTTTGACTCCACCGGGGATAGAGTGAACCTCCACCAGGGAGAAGTTCAAGTTATCCGGGAGGAAAGGTTGTGAAATGAGGATTAGAATTCTAAGTCCAGGGAACTAGAAAGATTGCATCTCACTGAGGAGAAGCAAGAGATTTGATTTGGATTGATTGATAATTTTTGTTTTATTTATTTCAAATTTTTAACTTTAGATTTTGAAATGAACCCTATCGGTTTGCGGTGGAGCATACTAAGTAAGATCTATGGAGGCCTAGACCTAACTTAGATTTACCAATTCGAAGGGGTAGTCTACTAAACACATAGTAGAACTAGCACCAAAGGGAATGCCTCAAAAGAACTGTACTAAGAAAGCATAGTAGACTTACATCCTCCAAACTAGTGGGAGGGTGATCTATTGGCAAGTAAATTGAACCCAACCTAGGGTTGATTATTGAGTGAATGCCACTGTGGGACTTAGATCAACTCAAAGATAGTCAAGGATTAATTTCATTTTTAGATTTGTTTTGATGGATTCTATCAATTTGTGATGGACAATACTGAGTAGGGGCCATGGAGGCCTAGACCTAACTTAGAATTACCAATCCAAAGGGAGTAGTCTACCAACCACTAGGTAGGACTATCCAACCAAGGGGATGCCTTTTGGTTTTCAATGGTCAATTCCTAAGAAGAAAGTGTAGTGACTCATATCTTCTAGAAATAAGAAACCATTGTGATTGCTATTTTGGGCAACAAATTGGACCACCTTTAACTATTGAGTGAATGCCGGGGACTTAAATCACTCAAAGATAGTCAAAGATTAATTTCATTTTAGTTTGTTTTGATGGATTCCATGGATCAAAGGAAGGAGATTATATCAACCTAGACCTATCTCAAATTTATCAACCAAAGGGAGTAGCTTCTCGATGGGAGAACTATCCACCAAAGGAGTGCCTTTCAGGTACAATGATCAAGGGAAGAAAGCTCGTGGACTCACATCTTCCACTACAAAATATCCACTAGGGTGATCGGTTTTATGCAACAAATCAACCCACCTGTGGTCGCTCATTACTACAATCATGCTAGAAAGAATGCATCATATTTACATCTTCCAAAGTGGAATGACTCGGTAACCGCCATGGAAAATAGATTGAACTTGACCTAAACCATTGAGTGAGTAACTGATTTATCTTACCTGTGTAATCGCAATTCAGAGAGTTCTAACACCGCTAAAGATAGATGCTTAAAAAGGGGCCCTTTGGGGGGCTTGAATTCTAATCCACAAGTGAATTAATTATTTATTTATTTGTTTATCATGGACCTGGTTTTTGAGGGATCAAACAAGAAGGAGTTTATATCAGCCTAGACCTATCTTAGATTTGATGAACCAAGGGAGAATCTGTGCATCCGCTGAACAAATTCTCCAATCACAGGGTGGTTACTAGGAAAGGGGGATTGTGCAATCCAAAAGTAACTCGGGTAGTGCATAAATGGAGTCATAAAGGATGTGGTCCAAATAGAATGCCCACATAGAATGGGGCCACTAAAGGCTTAATCCAAAACCCTGGAGGAGATGACATGGCTAGTCATATATCAAATAGGTATTTGGTAGTCAACTCAAGTACAAAGCACGGGGACTCACATCTACCAAGAGTGGTGTATCCACCGGGTGAGTCGCCACATAAATAAACATCAACCAACCTAAGGTGCCCATCGAGGTAAATAATCACAAAGAAGAAAGCTTGGACCATCCTCCTATAGTGAACCGATTGTTGGGATAGTCTATCTTGTCGAAAGGTGCATCCAACCTAGGTGACTACCGAGTGAATGCCATAGACTTATACTCAAAAGTAGTCAAGAGGAAAGGAGCCTGGGGACTTATCCTAAACCTCAAATATACAAGATCATGATGATTAGTTCAAGAAGAAAGCGGGACTCACATCTTCTTAAACAAAAAATCAACATGAGGTAGCTTATAAGGTGAAGTCTACCATACTAACAAGAGCTCGTTTGCAAAATGGTCAAGTTAGAAGAAAGTGTGGGACTCACATCCTCCAACAAATGACCACGGGTGACATACTACCAGGTAGCATGTGTGACCTACAGCAATGAGTGAGTGCCACAGGGGCTTGCTCACATCAAGTAGCCCGAGATAAAGATATGTGTTTATTTTTGCTTGTGTTAAAGGAATAGGATGCCTCTTGGGTTTCTCACACCTACCTAAACATTTGAGGATTTAATGGTGCCATGATGGAACAATTCCAAGAAAGGATGTCGCTGGGTTCTCTACACCTAACTTAGTGCTAATCAAAATAGGATGCCTCTTGGGTTCTCTCACACCTATTCTAACAATGGAGATTGTGTTTGATGTTTGTGAGGAAAGAGGATGGATGCTGGGGGACTCTTACACCTACCAAAACATGTCATGGGATTCACACAAGCAAATAACACTTGAAAAGAAGAGAGATTTTGATGAAATGGAATCAATTTTTGTTGATTGATAGATTATTTTCAAACATGATTTTATGGGTAATATTTCTTCAAATAGAGCCCATTAATTGGAAGCATCGTGTTCCCTTTACAATCAATAAGTTGATAAGATCCTCCTTCCCTTCTATGACATGTGGGCCTTCCCAAGTGGGTTCAAACTTCCTCCCATCTTTGATGGTACAATTGGTCTCCTTTAGGACTAACACAAGTTCTCCTACTGAAAGACCTAGACACCTTGTTGTGAGCTTGAATCATTTTGGCCTTATACAAGGTTTGCATGCCCATGGTAACTCTCCTCCAAACCTTGACTCTTCTAATGCAACTTTGCATTCTGTTCTGAAGTGATCTTGTTACCCAATGATATCCTTAGTGATGGGAGTTGAACTTCTAAAGGTAGAACAATTTCAGACCCATACACTAAGGAAAATGTAGATTGAGTTGAGTTTGGTATGGTGGTAGGCCCACAAGGCTTCAACCAACCGCTTGTTCCACCGCCGCTTGTCGCCAAGAGTCTTCTTTAGTATTTGGATGAGAGTTTTGTTGAATGCTTCGCTAAGCCATTTGCTCTGGGTAGTAGAGATGGTGGAGTATCTCCAATCTATATGTCTTCTGCTATTGATCTTCATGCTTTTGAATGTACCATTATATCGATATAATTCATCGAGGCACCCCAACCTATATATATGGTTCTAAAAAACTAAAAGCACCTCTCAAAGTGGGATTGCCTCGCCCACTTGGAAAAGTAGTCGATGAAGAATGACCCTTGAAGAAGGAGGATCGACACCCACAAATGTCATGAGGCCAATGTAGGTGTAGAATGTTGGGTTGGTAGGACCACACCGCACCGACATGATGGCATCTCCTAGCTACATCCATGAAGTTTATAATCATCAAGGCCAGTAATCTCGATCTTCATCTTCATCTTTGAAGAGATTGATGTGCTCCACATAATGAATGTACCTGATAATGATGGGCTTCGTGTTTGTCCAAATAATGTAACCATATTTGATCAAAAGGTCGTCGGTATAAGGTGCCATCAATGAGAGCATAGGAGAGGGCCCTCTATTTCACCTGATGGGCTTGTGACTTCTCTTGAGGTAGTTTGTCAGTGTTCAAATAATCTATGAATGGTTGCCTCCATTCTAGCTCCCTATCCTTATAGGCAACGACAACCTCCCCTTCAAGAGAAAATCTCTCGATGAGTTCAGCATCAATAAGGGATATGACTTATCTGTTTTGGACCCTTATTGAAATGGACTCATCTTCATACAAATTCTTTGGCAAGTTTGGCCAAAGCATCTATTATGTTCTGGAACCTTGTAGATGGTGACTTGATTTGGGCCAACACTTCATGGTATACCTGGTAATGCTTGGGTTTGAGAACCTTGGACCCAACTGATTGATGACCAACAGAATCCCAAAGATGTTGATGCTCTTGACATAGTGATGCTAACTGTGATTAGCAATCAAAGCCTCATACTCGCTTCATTGTTGGTGTTTGGAAAGATAGTATGAGAATCTATCACATCATGATGGAGTTGGGAGAACTATTCCTACCGCCTTTCTGGAAGAGTAGATCATGGTGCTTCCATGAAAAGCGCACCATCAAAATACATCTCCCATTGGGTTGTCAACCTCTAAGTTCATGATTTGTTCATCGTGGAGATCATCACTAAGCGGAGAATCAGGAAGTGGGTGCTAAGAAATCCTAGTGCTTGTCCTTTATCGAGGACAAATGTGATATCAAACTGAGAGAATCATGGACCATCATGCCAAATATCCGATAGCATTGTCCATGTCATGAGATATGGATTGGTTCGAGATCAAGTTCACCTTATGAGAAAGCATATAGTGTCGTAGCTTTTGAGATGCAAAGATTAAAAGCTAGGCAATTAATAGGTGGATAGTTCGCTCAAGAATCGATGAGGTAAGGTAGTAGAGAGCTCTCCTTCCTTCATCTTTTGGGCCAAAAGCACCAAGAGAGTCATCCAATGCGTAGAGGACAGGTCGCTAGAACCGGCGCTTCACCAAATACTTGATATCTTCAAAGGCATGCACACTTATCATCCCACTTAAACTTGGCATCCTTTTGACAAGTGCTGAGAATGGTTTGCATCTCCCCGATAAGTTGGAAATAAAGCATCTTAGATATGCCAACCATCCTTAAAAGATCTGAGTTGAGTTAAACTTTAAGGAGGTGGCATTTCTAAGATAGCTTTAATCTTTGGATCTATTTCTATTCCCCGGTTGACAACAAACCCAAGGAATTTCAAAAGCTACTCAATGCACACTTCGTGGATTCATTTTGAGGTTATATTATCTTAACATTCAAAACTACTCTCAAGTCAAAGAGATGGTCTTCCTTTTCTATTTCTTAACTACTAGATCATCAACATAGCACTCAACTGATGATGGATGAGTTCATTGAAGATCTGAAGTCATGGCCCATTGGTATGTAGCACCAGCATTTTAAGGCCAAAAAGGCATGACCCTATAACAAAAGATATTCAAATCGAGGTTGAAAAGTAGTGTTTCTTTCATCTTCAAGAGACATCTTGATTTGGTTATAGATGACCCATCCATGAAAGAGAATTGCATGAGATGAGGTGATGTCCACCATTAATTCTAGTATAGAAGAGGAAACTCATCCTTAGGACATGCCTTATTTAAGTCCCTAAATCGATGCATATGCAATTTGGCCATTCTTCTTCTTAACTTATGAAACTAACCAAGTAGTATTTTTTCTGATGAAACCAAGCATCGATCAATTTCTTGACTTTAAAAATGACTATTGTTCGATTTCTAATCGCATGTCTAGGAGCTTGCTTGATAGGGTTAGACTAGGATATATTGCTAGCTTGTGGACTACTATGTGAAAGGATAATCTGAGCATCTCTTCATAAATCCATGTAAAGCAGTCCTTAAACTTAGTTAATAGCCTAACTAAGTCATTGGTTTCTTCTTCATTCAAGAAATGAACGATGTATGCGGTGTGGATTTTCTATCCCGAGGTTGATTTCTTTAAGCTTGTCAATTATTGAATGGATCTCCTCTTTAAATTTTGGTGGTGCATCTTTGATTTGGAGATCATCCGAGGTTTCTAAACACACATTCTCATAAGAGTTGGTTGTGTGAAAAGAACCTATCGACTCAAATGATTGGTAACAACTAAGCAAGTAATCATCGCCATCGACCCAGACCCACATACCAAATCCTAGTCTTGCTCTTGATTGTGCTTCCCTACCTGTATTGTTCCACAGCTTCTCAAAATACTCTGACCTATGCTTGGACCATGTATGAGGAACCAAACCTTTCTATATAAGATTATGAACACAAGGCGAGTAAAAGTCAAATGATAATTCCATTAATTCTTTAAATGAATTCTCCTCACATCAACTCTGACTTGAGTGGATGATCCCAAAAGAATCTCTTGCTTCATATCACCGGAAGACTTAGGGCTTCCTTAACTACTAAACCTTCAACTTTTGGGGTGAAAGTGAGGTTAGAGCTAAGGTTCCTAACTGCTGCCTGATAGTTTTACTACATGATTCAAATACTTTGCTTTTTTGGAGGCTCATCTTCATCAGCTCGAGTGTCACCTCCAATGAAACCCATTGAGAGGGGTTGGCTGGTATGCTAATCACATTAGACTCATCCTCCAAACTGGATTCCAAGTCTATGTGAATAGTAGGGGTACTACTATGAACTGGAACATAACCCCTATTAGCTGATGGCCAACCAGGGGATCTTCCACCTCTGGAACTACCTCTGCTTCTACCTCTCAGGTGAGGTCATCCTACCCACATGTCCATATGATGGAATGAACTGGTGGAATGTGATATGCTCTATTTCTTCTTCACCCCTTTCTTGTTCACTTGGATTTTCATTTTCTTTTCTTTTTTCTTTTCTTTTCTTTTTTTTTTTCATTTTCTTTCTTTTGAATTTGAGTTTTGTCCAAGTTCATGAGAAAGGGTGTTTGAGGAAGATAGTAGGTCGCATCCTCATATATCTCAACCTCTCTAACGAAAAATGGCTTTTCATCTCCTTTGACATACTCAATCCCATCCTTCTTGAACTTGATGCACTTGATGGAGGGAGGATGGAATTATCTTATTCTAATGTATCCAAGGCCTACCAAAGCAAAGCTGAATGAAGTATTCAAATCAATGTAAAACTTGGCTTCAATCTTCTACCACCTATCTCCAAAGGTAACACTATGGAACCTAAAGCCCGCCACCTTGTTCATTGAATCCTCTCAACATCATCCATCTCCTCGAGTGTGGAGATGTCGATCCTCAAAAGGGTCTTTAGACTCATAATGTTCATCGATGCACCTAGATCGATGAGAACTTGGCAAGTCAATCTTCCATGTCAACTGTAATGTGAGGGAATGGTCATGCTCCATGTCCCAAGAAGGTCTTCATCTATGAAAGTGATGAGCTTCTTGAATAATGTGCCTCCTCACCAATCCAAGCTGAAGCTAAGCATATCTGATCAAGGAGAGCCTTGATTAATGATTCTCATCTCTTTGGATAAGATAAGGGCATCATATATGCTTAGCTTAGATGAAACTTTCTTAGATGAGAGAGGACATTGTAGTCCACCTTGATCCTCCACAAGCATATCCAAGGGTGGAGCATCTATGGAGGGGCTTGATCCTCAACCAATGACTTATTTCCTCATCTTGAGGTGTCGCCTGAGGGAGAACCTTGCCACTATGGAGGTTGACTTTGGTGATCTCTTGAGGAGGGTAATGGAAGGTTCTACGCACGTGCTCACCTATAGCTTCTCCTATGGGACCCTCAAATCGATGATTCCAAGTCTATCTCAAGAGGTGAACCCAGTATAGTAGAAAATCCAACTCAATCAAAAGAGGAAGATCAAATTATAGTTGTTAGACTTGAAGAGTTATTAGATTTAGACAACCCATCGGTGACACAGATGTAATTTAAGCTAGCTTTATTATTCAATTTACTGGATTTGATAGGAGGTACAAAGTAGAAATTAAGTAAAGTAAAATGGGTGAGGGATTTGATGCCCTCATCCACCGATATAAGATGTCTATTAGCAGAAGAACTAGTAAGTAGTGGTAGTTGATGTGGTGCAATGGTGGACTGAGGCGGACTGGTTTGGTGCTACTAGCTATCTTGCTATGCCGCTATACTAACTTTCCTTGAGTTGGGCAACTTGCAAACCTTCCTTGATGTTGAGGTTTGAGCAATGCATAAAGGAAAGTTTCTTGATCTTGAACAATCTTTTAGAGGTTTTGGATAAGGAGATATCCCAACCTTCTTTGGTTTTGAAGGATCACAAGTATCCCCAAGGATTACCCTAATGGAACGGATGGTTGTTCCACAAGGTATTCCTTCGGATGACTAAACAGCCTTGAAGCTATGTTCAAGCTCCTTAAATGTGAAGCAATCCTCCAAAACATGACCTAGCATGGTAGGGAAAAGTTAGGATCATGGCTTTGCCCACTTCCTCCTGATCTCCTAGGTTCTGGTAGCTAAAATCTTCTTTAAGAGATTCTTAAAGATCTTCGATTACCTCCCTCTTAAATGAATAAGGCTTGTTAAGTTTATCCAAAAGAGTAGGTGGACCATAGCTACCGGCGAGGTATGTGTACCACACCGATGATGATGAGGAGGAGTGGCATGGAGGTGTGGTGTCGAGGCTACCTCGGTGGTGGTAGAGGAGGTGGAAGCATAGACTGTTGAGCATGAGGTCTCTCAAACTACTCTCTGGCCAGTTGTTTCCCCTTATCCACTATTGTCACTACCCCGGGCTTCTTCTCGTATACTTTCTATGGCTTTGATTTTGTTGGTATGTTTGAAGAAGGTAACTATTTGGCATCTCCTTTCAAGCTAGCTGCCTTGTTAATTAATTTTTCAAAGGTTTTGATGGTGAAGCCCTTAAGCATGAAGGAGACCGGGCAAAGGATATTCTTTAGAAGAATCTCAATGACATGTTGTTCAAATAACTACAATTTGTATTTCATACTCAGGTTATGCCATCTGAGAATGTAGTCAACAAGGGACTCACCTGGGTGTTATTGTGCTACAACGAGATTGCCAACTGTAACCCTTTGTTGAGCTTCAACAAACCTCTTGATAAAGAGTTGCTCCAACTCATCAAAAGTCTTTACTGAACTATTGGGAAGTCTGGCATACCAATCAAAAGATATCCTAAGCTAGATGAAGCAAAAGAAGTAATAAATAACAAAGATTGTAACAACTAGCTCTAAAATATATGTCGCTCGGTTTCCATCCATCAAAACTCTGAAGAAGGTGGCAAAACCCTTAGGATATTGGATTGCATCAAATTCCTCTGGGTAGGGTCTACCCTTTGGAACTGATGATCCTCCTCGAGCTTGAGCCAATGCTTCCTTCACTTATTGCTCAACCATGGACTTGATATCTTTTTTCTGTATGGAGGTACTATCCACTACCTTCCTATACATGCTGGTGCTACCTTGCTCTGGAGAGGTCTTGGTGTCCAAGACATGCACCAACTCTGTACTAGTCTCATGGTAGGATGAACTCTGCTTGGTTCTACAAATGCCTAACAAGCAATGATCCTCGCTTCTCCATCCATCTATCTTATCATCCTTCTACTTTATTTTGCTAGAGGTGTTGGTGAATGGTTGTCTTCTCATCCTCAACACCTTCCATAGTATGCTCTCTAGGAGGGTATCTACTATGCAAACCCCACGAGTCTCCCAACAAATCATCTTCATTGGGATCAAAGCTGATCTTCTCCTCATCACATCCATATCCTAGATCTCTTTCTCCATAATGAGCTACTATGTCATCAAGAGAATGATCTATCAACTAGAACAAATGATTTCCGAGTGGTGGGATCAACATGTACTTTGAGGCACCGACCTCCCTCGCAGAGAATCAACCTGAGGTGTACTCCGAAGATATACCCTACACTGACTCTAGGGTGACACTCTAGAGGTCTATCATGTGCAAGGGCTGCACCTTCTCCCTTTGCAACTTGTAACCATCTCCATGTCTATGCGTGGTGATGGTGAAGGGATGACCACTATGCTTGGGTCCATTCCTTCCACCACAACTAGAGAGAGGAGCTCCTCCAAAGTGGTGTAGATGGAATGGGATCCTCTAGCCGGATCACCAAGGGTCCTCTTCTCCCGATGTGGCCTTCATGGCCTTCAAAATAAGATGCCGAGATGAACGGACGGTGATGGGGGGAGCGGTGGTGGAGACACCACGACTCTCAAAGGAGCTCTCCTCCCATGATGGGTAGTCCCCCAAGTAGAATACTATCTATTTGATCGACGTAGCAAATTAGAAAATCAATGAGTGCAGGTCACCGCCACCAAACCTCCCTTTTGGCTAGTGATATGAATTATAATTTGGGCCTCCCTGGCCGTCTCCTGTCGAAGATGTTTTCCCATGCTATGGGGGATAACATATCTCAAGTCAAATTGAGCCCAGGACTTAGATTGTCCATAGCTCGCCAACCTGGCAGAATGGTGGAGATATACGACCTCACTCTAATCTGGCTAAATTGAACCGGTGGAGGTGAAGTAGGATCCTCGCATCCTCTCACATACCAGAGAGGATGGAATGGGTTCACTATAACCAGGGAAATTAAGTGGGCAACTCACAACATCATGTAGTTTCCATCTCCGGCGATGTGTGGGGTATCGCTTAATCATGCATTTTTTTCCTCCTCCTTCTGGCGTAAGAGCTGGACAACCTCAAAAGCAAGAGACATCCTGGGATCGGGAGCCTTCCCTTGAAGGTGCTAATGAGTGGGTGCTAGCCTCACTAGGGCACCTGGCAGCCATAGATAATTTTATCAGAACTACCACCGCTTCCTCTTCAGCGAGGGAATATCGATGGGGCATCATGCTTAATAATGGTGAGGGGAGTGCCCTCATAATCCTCAAAACCTCATCCAAAATGAATGGGTGAAAATGAGGAAGGCATCCAGGCCAAGTCCATCCGATGAGGAAAGGTGAAAACATATTTTTTTGAAACTAAAACTAAACTAACTGTAAGTTTGCAATGTTGAAAATAAACTTGAATCAGATTTCTATTGACTTTGAATTTTGAATTTAAAATTTGAACTCATACTCAACACTTTGAAAATGTTAAGTCGAGTTCAAATGATTTAGAATAGATTTTGAGATTTGATTGGAAAGAGGAATTTTTGGATATAGAATCCACTTTCAACAAATTTGGATAAGTTGAAAAGTTTCAAATATTTTTTGAAGAGATGCTTCCATAGGTTCATATTTGAATTTTAATTTTGATTTGAGGACCCTTTTATTTAACAAATTTGGGTATGTTAAAGTAAAGGGTCAATATTTTTTTGATTTGATTTTGAATTACACTTAGCAAATTTGGGTATGCTAAGTGAGATGTTTGAAACAATTTCTTTCTTTTCTTTCTTTGTTTTGTTTGAATCATTTGTGAGAAAAATGGAATTCATTTAGCAAATTTGGGTATGCTAAATGAGAACCAATGTGTTTTTGTTTGAAAATTTTGAAAATAGGATTCTTAGCAAATTTGAGTATGAAAATCCTAATATGTTTCTTTTGATTTTAATTTGATTTTGAAAATAGGATCCTTAGCAAATTTAGTATGCTAAGAGTAATGTTTTTTTGATTTTGATTTGATTTTGAAGTAGGATCCTTAGCAAATTTAATGCTAAGGAATCCTAATGTGTTCTTTTTTTGATTTGATTTTTGAAAATGAGACTTTTTTTAAAATATGGTAGAAAAATGAAGTTCCATTTAATTTGAAATGAAATTTTACTTAGCAAATTTGAGTAAAATGAAATTCCAAGATGTGTTTAAAATTTTGTTTTTGATTTTATTTTGAAAATGGAGACTTCACTTTAGCAAATATGGTATGCTAAAGAATGAAGTTCCAAAAGTGTTTTGTGAATGGAGATTTCACTTAGCAAATTTGAATGAAATTCCAAAAGTGTTTCAAATTTTGTTTTGATTTTGAAGGAGACTTCATTTTAGTAAATGTGGTATGCTAGAATGAAGTTCCAAATGTGTTTTGAAAATTGTGTGGAATGGAGATTTCATTTAGCAAATTTGAGTGTGCTAAATGAAACTCCAAAAATGTGTTTCAAATTTTGTTTTGGAAAAGGGAGACTTTATTTTAGCAAATGTGGTATGCTAAATTGAAGTTCCAAATATGTTTTGAAAATTTTTTGTTGATTTTAAAAAGAGAGATTTCATTTAACAAATTTGGGTATGTAAGATGGAAATCAATTATGTTTCATTTTCCAAATATGTATATTTTGTGTGATTATTGCTTTTGAAAGAGGAAATCCCAACTAATCATATATGGAATATGTTAAGCATTTAAAAATAATGTTATTATTTGAAATGAAATTTCCATTCAATAAATTTGGGTATATTGAATGGAGATATTCATATGTGCTTTTGAAAATTTATTTTTGATTTTGTTTGAAAATGAAACCTATTCAATAAATGTGGGTATATTGAATGGAGAGGTTTCATATGTGCTTTTGAAAAAATGAAAATTCCAACTAACACATGTGGAATGTGAAGTGGAATTTCAAAGTTGTGATTTTGCTTGAAGATGTAATATCCATTCAACACATTTGGATGTATTGAATGGAAAGGCCCATCTTCAAATTTTATGCTTTTGAAAATATGATTGTTGAATTTTATTTTTGAAAATGAGTCTTCACCAAAATGAATTGAGTGAAGAAGCTCATTTGTGCTTTTAGAAAATGTGATTGTTGGAATTTTATTTTTGTAAATATGATCCTACATATAACAATCATACAATCATGAAGATTGTTAGATGAAGGTGATTTAGGAAAATTTTTGTGCAAAATATTTTATCATGTGCATTTTGAAAGAGTGCTTTTTGAAAAGCAAGATTTTTTTTTATGAACGATATATTTTGTCTTTATTATTTTAGAATGAACCTTTCCTTAACATGAAAAATGGTAAGGAGGAAGTCTTTAATTAATTTTTATTAGATTTTTATTTTCACCCATTGGGAACCCAACGGGGTTTTAAGACCAACATGGGTGAGGTCCTAAAACCTAAAGATGTTGGCTAGCTTAACTTAAGGATGAAATAAGCTAAGTGCCAATGGAAAAGAAAGATAGTCTTGGATTCATAAAGTACAAACCCACTATCGATACTTGGAGACAATGATCATTTACCAAAGATGGAGAGAGGAACCATCCCAAAAAAGTAGAAATTTATGGTTAAATATTTTGTCTCTTATCTTCCTTTTAAAGAGATAAATAAAAGATAGAAATATACGCTTTTATGGAGACACCATAGATCTAGATGTTCTTATTGATGATGACATTCAGGAGAGGTGTACTATTTGAAAGATAGTCACCACCCTACAATGGACCTAATCACCTCAATAAGGACTCCTAAGGATAATGGGTCGATATGTACCAGATTCTTCCCTACTTTACATGGAAAAGTAAAGTAGGGTTTATTTTAAATCAAGTTCATAAGTTCAGGGCAAGCCCCCATAGTTAATTACATCCTAAGGATTCCTTAGAGAATACTTTGATTAAGGTAAATGATCATTGTCTAAAGATTTCAATAGTAGGACTATCAATCGACATTAGTTTATTTTGAAGATCAAATGGGATTGATCAAAGAGAGAGTTATTATTGAAGCCAAGAAGATAAGTAGGATGCTCATGATGCTAAAAGCAATCTCAAACTATCTATGGTTGGGCTTTACATTTTGAAATTGAATTATTTATTTGAGTTGAATTTTATTAGAAGTTTTGGGCTTATAATTCATACAAGGTTATGGAAATGCCTAAGAGGTGAGGATTTATGCTTATGGCCCATAAAGGAGAGAATTTAGAACCTAAATCTAGGGAGCTAAGGGGCCAAAAGCATGACCTAAATCTAAGGAAAAATGGGTATTTGGTTTGCCTCCACAAGAGAGGACAAACCACACCGCTTGGACTTACAACCAGGGGTGCCAACTAACTCCTATGATTTTAAATTCATTCATGTTCATATGCTTTATGCAAGATAGGCTATTTATTTTAGAAAGAGACTAAGTCCTTAAACTCACTCTAAGAGACTAGATCAAAGGGCATGAAAAAATGACCTAGATCTAATGCAAAATATATTACATTTTACTTTTATTTTTGGACAATCATTTGACTCACGCTTATAGGATTCATATGCCTAATGCGTGAGAAGTAAGATTATGGGCCAAAAATCAGCGAGAAGGGGGAGGTGTGTTTCCACCATGGCTCTCAAAGGTCAAGCCAAGTTCTCTGGCAAAGGTGGAAGCCCTCCAATCAAGAGTAACAATATGCTTTCATGCATGATGTTAGAAATACTCATCTAGTTAAGCTAATTTTTTATCTTGATTTTAACTAAGCTTTAAATGGTTATGAGTTGTTTTATTTTAATTTTGAGTTGATTAATTTGGTAGAAGATTTATTTTTCCTAAGAGCCTAATCATCAGCCATACATCAAGCAAGGAAGAAACTAGGAAAACATGCCATCTTAATGCACAAGCTAAACAAAACATCAAACATTTTATAAAGCTAATGCAAAAAGAATAAAAGGCCATTTGTGGTACCACCGACAAACCAAAACAAATTGGGTAGCTCTACCCTTATACAACGATTACAAATGAATTAATTTACAATCAAGTAAGGAAATTCATGTTATGGGTCTTCATTTCTTCTTTTCTTCTTCTTCTTCTTCTTCTTTTCTTCTTTTGGTTCCTTCTTTTGATGGTTGGTGGTTGCTCCAAAGGCTTCACATGGTACATAAGATGTAATCTTATGACCAATGCTCATCCTAATCCCCATAACATTCAAAAATCCTAATTGCAAAAAAATTACATGAAAAGGAAAAGTAAATCTAACTAACACCAAAAATAGATTAGCTAAATAAACCATATAAATCCCAAGCATGTATATTGGACTTAGCACCCCACACATGGGTCCAAGTCCACCTATTATGGATTATGCTAAGCATACCGCACAAAAGCATTTATATTTTTATTACAACGCCCTTAAGCACAATCTCTAGAAATAATGATTAGACTAAATCATCTACATACCATTCATACGCATTCACCCTAACATCCAAACTAGAAATAATACACAAAATAAAAAAAAATCATAACTAACCTAAAGCTAAGTGGTGACTTAACTTAATGTGTGTAAAAGGTTTGTGTATGCTTAGCTATGGCTTTAAGTTTAAGTGTGAAGATGTTCAACTTAGATGGGTGGTTTCATTTAAGTGTTTAGTTGATTTGGGTTGATTTTATTTTGTATTTTGTTTGGTTTAAGTGAATCCTATTAATTACTAAGTTTTAAAGAGAGGAAAAGAGAAGAGAACTTCTCTTTCCTTCCCTACCTTAAGTAATTTCTAAAGTGGATTCATATTTGATTTTATTTAGTGAATGTTTATTATGTGTTTTAATTAATCCTAAGTTTAGATTTTCTAAACAAACCTATTCAAAAGAAAGGCATTTTAAGATTAAGTAAAGTGAATTAATATCACAAAACACACATCACTTCATTTCTTTCCCAACATGTATAACATGCATATGAATGAATCTTAAGCATATATATACATACAAATGGAAATGTTTAGCACACTTTATGATGAATGCTAAGAAATGTTACTTAAGAAAATTGAACTGTTTTATGATGCATGATTTTCATTAAGTAGAAAAGAGGGTTTTTTTATCCATTATTCACATGCACATGTATATGTATGAAAGGCATAAGTGATCATTGTTTATAGCACTGGGGTGTAAGGTACAAGACCTACTTACTACTTAAAGCCTTGTAACCTCTATCTAGACTAATATACCACTTTCCTTAAATACAAACACATAAAAGAAATGAATGGAGAAAGAGAAAAAAAAGTTTGTATTTGTTTATTTATTTTATTTATGCAATTTATATGTACAAGTGTGGATGTCCTTCTTAGGTAATAGCATAGAATGAATAGGAATGGGGTTAGGCAAGTGTTGTGTTCTTTTCAAATGAACTATACACTTTGCCAAATCCTATTCAAAACTATGCTAAAAGAAAAGAGAAGGAAAGCCACACTATGCACATCTTCATATTTATATCCACATGCAAGCTTATAAATAATTATAAGTAGCACACTTTAGTTTTGTGTTTGATTTAGCCATTCATATTTTTACTTTAGCCAAAACATGCAATTTGATATAAAGAAAACATTTCATTTTTAATTTGATTTTTGAAAAGCATGAATGCTTGAAATTCATATGGCATACATATTTAGTATGTTTGGAAAGAACTAAAGTAATGAAAGCATGTAAACACATTCACCCTAATTAATTCCTAAAGACAATCTTATGAAATAAGAAAGTTTAAATCAAATCAAGTTATTTTTAAAGAAGGTTTGATTTTGTTTTGAGTTTGATTTAATTTGAGAAATATGAGGTGAGCTTGCTGCTACTAACCCATTCCCACATATGTTTGTTGATTTAGTTTTTTCTTAGGATTATTAGATGATTTTTATATGTTGCTTAAGTTAAGGTATGAATTAAGTGTAATAATTACCCCTTTCCTACACCACCTTAGCACAGTTAATCAAATAATTATGAGCTAATGATATGACATAAAATCACATAAGAAATTTAAATCAATAATGCACCAAGGAGAGAAAGATGCCTAATGCAATTGGCTCATGAATTAAGGTTAATTAAGATAAGGGATTTATTTTATGTAATTTCATAACACCTCTCACACATGTGAGTTGAGTTTTGATTTCTGTAATTGTACTTAGGCTCTTGAATACCTAAGCATCTACCCAAGATAGATTAATTGAGTTCTGAAAAATTTTAGAATTTTATGAAATTAATTAAGGCGGTAATTAGTGAATTAACCCTTAATTAATATTATATTAAGGAAGAAAGGGGTTTAAGGAATATCATAAAGAAAGTATCCCAAAATTATTCCCTAAATCTCATATTCACTTAATCAAAACTTAATTGTTTCAATCAGAGGGTTAGACCACTAATTATACCCTTAATTAAGCTTAATTACATTAAAGGAGTGATTAAGGAATGAACTAGCAATTCCTCTAATTAAACCACTAATAAATTACAAGAAAATTAGGATTGTGAGAAAATTTATAAAAATAAATGAAAATATAAATGGGTTATGAGAAAATTTCAAGGATTCGAAGTGGCTTGAACTTGATTTAGGCTAAGTCCTTAAGAGGAAATCAATGCAACTTAGGAAAGATTTGTGATTTGGATTTTAAATTTTGGATTTAGTTTGATTGATTTGAATTTATATTTCATTATATATGTGAATATAAATGAGAATATAAATGGGTTGTGAGAAAATTTCATGAGTTTGAATTGATTTGAACATGATTTAGGCTAAGTCCATAAGAGCGAAATAAATGACTTAGAAAAGATTTTGAACTTGGAATTGAACTTTAAATTTAGTTTGATTGATTTGAATTTGTATTTCATTTATATATATATGAATATAAATGAGAATATAAATGAGTTATGAAAAAAAATTTCATGAATTTAAGGTGGTTTGATTTTGATTTAGGCTAAGTCTTTAAGAGGGAATTAAGGACTTAGGAAATATTTTTGAACTTCAATCATGGGCTTTAACCATAAGTTTCAATTATGGGTTTTCTATTATTTGGAATTGATTATGGATTTCAATCATTTAGAATTAATTTGAGTTTGGAAAAAATCAATTAAGCTGGAATTGATTTAGGCTTGATGTTGATTTGATTTGGAGTTTGACTTGAAGGAAGGAAGTAAGGAATGTGGCTCAAGCTATAGGGTAGGAAGATTTTTCTAACACCCCTAAGGCATGACCTATTCCTATGGCTAACTCTTCTGAGTCTCTAGGGCTAAGTTGAGTGTCCACCTAATCACTAGATATATCTTAAGACTAAGGATCCCTTAAAGTCTAAGAGGAGTCTTATGTCTAAGATGGAGGGGTTGAAAGCTCATCCTAAAAATGAGGTCAATAGTGGATAAGGGCACTAAATCCCTTACTCCGCTTACTTTACTTGTTTTATATCATATACCTCCACCCAAAAAGAAATCAATTAAGAAAGTTATTTTACTTATATCTCATATACTTTTGATGCTCTTGATTTTATTCCTATTGAAAGCTCTCTGAGCCTAAATAATAATAATAGCTCTAACAATTATGATCTTTTTCTTTCTGATTCAAAGTTAGACTTTTCTTCTCTAAATCAATTGGGTTCACCTCTTGAGATTGACTTGGAGTCAACAGACTTCAAGGATCCCATAGGAGAAGTTGAAGGTATACCCGATGAGAAGGTAGAACTTTTCACAAGCTTATCATTCCAAGAAGTCACTGAAGTCAACCTATGCAATGGTAAAGTTTTACCTCCTAGGGTAGCACCTTAGGATAAAGGTAAGTAAGTCATTGGTTCCAGCAAGCAGATAGCCCCTCCATAGGATGCTCCACCTATGGATATGGTTGTGGAGGACCAAGCCAGAGTTGATTACAATATCCTAGCTCATCTTAGAAAGTTGCTAGCTAAGTTAAGTATATATGATGCCCTTATCTTATCCAAAGAGATGAGAGAATCTCTAATCAAGGCCTTACTTGATCCAAATATATGCTTAGCTCAGCTAACCATCTAGAGACGATCAAGCACAACCGTCCTCTTTATATTACAGTAGATGTTGGCAGATATAGGCTATCTAGAGTTCTGGCTGACTCGAGTTCACCACTCAATATCATGAGTCTAAGAACCCTTGCCTACTTGAGGATCAGCATCTTCAAACTCCAAAAAGAAAGGATGATGTTGAGAGGATTCAATGAATAAGGTGAAAGGGCCTTAGGCTCTATAGTGTTGCCCTTGGAGATAGATGATTGGAAGATTGAGCCAATTTTCACATTATAGACTCAGATACATCTTTCAATGCGTTGCTTGGGAGATCATAGATACATGAGAATGACATAATTCCATCCTCTCTACATCAATGTATGAACTTCCTGATAGGTGGGATCGTCTACTATGTCAAAGGAGATCTCAAGCCATTTACAATCCACGAGGTCAGCATGTATGAGGATGCAACTTACTACCTCCCCAAAAATCAATAATTTTATTCTTATGAACTTGGCCAAAGTTCAAAAATAAAAGAAAAAGAAAAGAAAAAATAAAAAGAAAGAGAAAAAGAAAAAGAAAATAAAAGGGAGCGAGAAACAAACTTGGAGGTGAAAGTGGAGCCTGACATTAGATTTCACCCACAGTTCATTACTCTATTCTAATATATGGATAGAATGACCCGACCTCCACCATGCAGAGGAAGAGGACAATTCAGAGACAGTCCTAGGGGTGAGAAACCTCTATATTGTTCATCCTATAGAAGATATTTCCCAGCTACCATGAGTACACATGCTATCCATATGTACTTAGAATCTAGTTTGAAGGATGAGTCTTATATGGTCAGCACACCAGCTAGCTCTTTTCAACAGCAGATTCCCTTGGAGGTGACAGTTGATCCCAGTAGCGATGAAGATCGGGCTCCAAAATAAAGCATAAGTGTATCCAAGTCTATATATGAAATAGTTAGGCATCAGTTGAGAACCTTAGCTCTAATCCTATTTTCCTCACAAAAAGTTGAGGGTTTGGTAGTTAAGGAAGCCCTTAAGTCATCCATAGATGTGAATACTTAGAGGTTCTTTCTAGCAAGAAGTCAAGAAGTTGATGTAGAACTTGAGGATGATTCATATAAAGATTTAATAACTTTTCGATTTTCGCCTTGTGTTCATAATTTAGCAAAGAAAGGGTTAATCTAACATACTTTGTCAAAGCACAAGTCAGACTACTTCGAAAGGATATGGAAGAACAAATGCAAAAGCTCTAAATAAAGATCAGGATAGAATTCAGTAGAGTGGGTCCAGTCGATGATGATGATTACTGCTTAGTCATCACCAATCATTTAGAATCTGATATATTCTTTTCAAATCACATTAACTCATATGAGGAGGTGTGCTTAGAAACTTCAGATGATCCAGATGATTTTGAAGTCAAAGATGCATCGTCAGAGGTTACCATGGAGCTGTTGGGCCAAATCTTAGAGGTCACCATTTATATGATTCCTTGAGGAGAAAATAGTATAGTGGATGCTTTAGCCAAGCTTACCAAGGAGTTGGCATGTCCGTAGGATGAGTCCATATCAACAAAAGTCTAAAATAGATAAGTCTTATTCCTTATTAACATTAAACTCATCGAAAAGTACTCTCTTGAAGGGGAGGTTGTCATTGCTAAGAAGGATGAAGAGTGATATTAGGAGAAACTATTAATGAATTACCTAAATAAAGGCAAACTACCTAAAGAGAAGTCCCAAGACCATCAGATGAAGCAGAGAGCACTTTCTTATGCTAAAGTAGAGAGCACTTTCTTATACTCTCGTGGATGGCACCTTGTATCGACGATCCTTCGATCATATGTGGTTATGTTATTTGGATAAACATGAAGCCTGCAAGATCATGATCGAGGTACATTCAGGATTATGTGAATCTCATCAATCTAGTCTAAAGATGAAAGCTAAAATTAGGAGACTCAGATACTATTGGCCTTCGATGATTACAAACTACATGGACGTAGCTAGGAGATGCCACCAATGTCAAGTACAGGTGTGGTCCTACAGCAACCAACCAACATTCTACATCCAACATTGGCCTCATGGCCATTTGAATGTTTAATCGACATAGTGGGTCTCGATCCTCTTCTTCCAAAGGTCATCGTTATTCTAACATTATTACTTTTTTCTAAGTGGTCAGAGACAATTCTGCTCTGAGAGGTCACAACTCAGCTTGTGCTCTAATGTTTTAGGAACTATATCGTATATAAGTTTAAGGTGCCTTGAGGAATTATATATGATAATGGTATTGCATTCAAGAACACCAAGATTAACAACTTTTCCTAGAGACACAACATAGATTAGAGATATTCTACTATATACTACCCGAGGGCAAATGACTTAGTAGAAGCTTTCAACAAAACTCTCATCCAAATACAAAGAAGACACTCGACAATAACAAGAAATAGTAGCATGCACAATTAGTTGAAGTCTTGTGGGCCTACCGCACCACTTATAGAACTCCAACTAAGTCTACTCCTTTCTCCTTAGTATATGGGTCTGAAGTCATTCCATTATTAAGTTCAACTCCCGTCACTAAGGATAGTTGTGGGTAGCAAGATCACAATAGAGGAGAATGCCAAGTTGTAGTTAGAAGAGCTTGAAGGTTCGGATGAGAGACATCTACAGGCATGCCAAAACCTTGAGTTGTACAAAGCCAAAATGATTCAAGCTCACAACAAGTTGGTCTATCCTAGAGCTTTTCAAGTAGGAGAGCTTACTTCAGTTCAAAAAAAACAAGTTTGAACCTACTTGGGAAGGTCCTTTTGCCATAGAAAAAGCCTACCAAGGAGGATCTTATCAGCTTATTAATTATAAGGGAGGGCGCCTAATGCTTCCAAATAATGGGCTCTACTTAAATAATTATTACCCATAATTCATGTTTGAAAATAATTATCATCAATGAAAATTCTATTTCAAATTCAATCTCTTCCATGTTGAAAGTATTCTTATTTGTGAATCTGTCATGATGTATTTAGGGTAGGTGTAAGGAACCTGAGCGACATCCTATCCTTCATCGACACAACACAAACACAAACTACACACATACATATAAAACAAACACATATCATTTGTCTCAGGCTACTTTGAGTTGAGATAACACTCTCACAAGACTCACTCATTAGTGGATAAAAATATATTTTCCTTTCTTACTGTAGGAATGTAATGACAGCACAAGTGCCCCCTCATGTTGGCTTCATTTAAGAAGATATAAGTCGTATGCCATCTTCTTAAACTAGTCATCATGTAGATAGAGTATATTTAAGTTAGGTAAGTCCCCTAGCTCCTTTACTACTTTCAAGTGGGTCTAGTCCTCCTCGAGGCTCCTGCTAGTAGTCACTTTGGTCGGATAGTAGATGTCTACTGGCGACTATCCCGATGATCATTTTGTCATGAAGATGTAAGTGCTATGACTTTTCTTAGATTGATCTCACACTAGAACTTTAGGTTGGTTGAAGTGACCCCCCCAATGGATACGCCACTCATGGCAGATGTAAGTCTGGTATGCTTTCTTCTTGAGTTGGCCACCGTGCACCTATAGGCTTTCTTCTCCATGGCTCGGCATAAAGCCCCCAACAGCACCTCCCCTATGGGCACTCTATTTAGATCACATCCTTTACAACCCCATTTAGACACTACCTGGGTTACTATCAGATTATACAGTTCCCCTTTTCTACTAACCACCCCTATGGTTGAAGAATCCGTCATGTGGATGTGCAGATTCTCCCTTTGCCCAATAAGACTAAGATAAGACGAGGCTGATATAGCCCCTTCTTAGTGTGGTCCCTCGCACACCAACAGGGTCCATGTAAACATATAAACAAAATATATATATTTACTTTTGGATTAGTTGGACACCCATAGAGGTACATTTTCCTAAACATGCATCTTATCTTTAAGGCAATTTCAGCAAAACTCCCCATTAGAATCGCTTGACTACTCTTGAGTTGATATAAGTCCCCAGTGGCATTCACTTAGTAAGCCCTGTCAGTTCAATTTGTTATGCTACCAACAGGTCATCCTAGCAACTGTTCTTCACTTTGAAAGATGTAAGTATGCTATTCCTTCTTCCTAGCATAGCTGTTGCACATCGAAAGGCAATCCCTTAGGTTGGCTAACTCTACCATGCGGCTAGTAGACTATCCCTTTGGATTTGTAAATCTGAGATAGAATAAGGCTGATATAGCCCCTTCTCAGTGGATCCATCGCACACTGATAAGGTCCATAAATTAAATATATCAAATTTGACCCAGCTCACATCCCCAATGGATATGCCCTCAACTCAAAATTAAACTAAATTAAACTAACTAAATCAAATTAACTCAAATTAATTTAAATAAACCATATCAAATCACATAAAATTAAGATGAAATTAACTTTGACTACTTTTGAGTTAACATAAGTCCCAATACTTACTCAGGTCAATTGTTTGTGCATCCAACAAGTCACTCTATAGCTTGTTCCTTGCTTTGAAAGATGTACTTACACCTTCTTCTAGATAGTCGCACACTAAAAAGGCAACCCCTTATGTTGGCTAGCTCTACCCCACAGTCGGTAGACTTTCCCTTTGGATTTATAAACTTGAGGTAGGTCAAGGCTAATATAGTCCCTTCTCAGTGGGTCCATCACACACCAAAAAGGTCCATACATTAACTCAGATTAAATTATACCCAATCTGATTCTCCCTAATGGAGTTAAATCACACCCTTCTCCCTAGTGGAGCCCCAAATCATATATAAACAAGTCAAGCAAACAAATCAAATTCAAAACCAACCTCCCCAGTGGTGCCAAATTAAACCAACTCCACTAGTGGAGTCTAAATAAAAAAATCTAACCAAACTCTTATCCCTGGTGAATACAACCCTAAATAAATATATGCAAACTCAAATCCCAATCCCACCCGGATAGCAACTCGCTTCCATATGAAGTTCATATACGATCTCGGAGCCCATATCCCTAGAGGATATGCCTCCACATCAATCAAAACAAAATAAATTAAAGTCAATTCAATCTTAATCCTTGATGAATTATAAGTTATTTTTCCTAGCAGATCTTCTTTCTACAAATCATATAATCAAATCAAATTCAAGCCTTATCCCCAAATTTCTTCTTATATGCCTCAAAGACCCTCACATGTCATGTCCAATGTGATCCCTCTCTCCATTCCTCATGGAATTCTCATCGATCTTGGCCCTTTTATGCCCTCGATAAAGAGAGCTACATTGCACTAAGATCATGATTCTATCGCTTGATTTAGTTATGATCACCAGTCCTTGGATGTTGTGATCACCCTCGGCCACACCACATTTATTGAGGTGTGGGCTCCAAAATTCACTAACCTCAATGAAAGAGTTTGAATCAAAAAATTTTTAAAAAAATGGAATAGTAGATAAAGAGATTTTGCCCTCATTTTATGAGGACTATCTTTCTAGGTGCTAAAATAGAAACCTAATGTTAATCCTCTTTGATTAAGGCTTATCATTAGATCAATAATAAGTGGAGTTTTGAAATTTAGGTTTATGAAATTCATCATCCTAACTTAAAGTGGATGGTTGGGGAAATCAAGATCTCATGGTTCCATCCCATGCTATGCGTGGTCCCTAGTCTACTTCAAGGATAATCGCTCAAGAAATTCTTGTAGACCTGGGGTGGTGTTTTTCTAAGGAGATAAGTTTAAGTCCATCTTAGCTGACAGAGGGCTTTTTTTTCTATCAAGTGCACCATATGGTTCACAACTCAAGGTACAAGGCCATTGGGGAGCATACGGGCTACAGTCGTGATCATAATATAATAGTATCATTTGGTGACAACCACCCGATCAGAGGACACTGGTCATAATCACATCATATGAGCCTGGCCAAACCACACATGGTTAGACGGGCCACGCCCCTTACTAGCATGAGATTGAATGAGAGTAAACATAGTTATGTACTTGACTTGACATTGGTTCCTTTCTGAGCTAGAGTTTTCTTAATTTTCCCCCTATGATAAATAATTACAGAAGGTGGATTGAGTTTTAACTTTAAGTTTTTCTAAAAGATTGAATTTCATTTATGCATTTATTGCTTAATGACATGTTAGATTTTGCATTTGGATTGATACTTAATTTGAGTTAATTTGATCTAAAATTCTAATCACATTTTGATGAAAGTATTCCCTTCGGTTGAAATCTTCATTCAACACAGCCATCATAGGGGTGTATGTTTTATTTTGCTATTCCATATCCTGTCGACTCTATTAATTTAATAATAGAGGATAAGATCTACTATCTTATAACAGAATTAGCTTCCAGAACTTTTTATTGACCTCACTTTTGGAGTGAGGATTCAATCTTCTCATCTTATACTTAAGAGTCTTCTAAACACTAAGTCTTCCCTAGACATAAGACACTTCAAGCAATTAGGTGATCACTTAGCCTAAGCTTAGAGACTTAGAAGAGTTAACCATAGGATTAGGTTATACCTTAGGGATTAGGACAATCTACCTACCCTATAGCTTGAACCCAACCCATGTTCACCTTTTAAAGCCATAACCAAATTCAATTCTTATCAAACTTACAACCAAATCATATATCAGATATCAAATCAAACCAAAATCCAAACCTAAGCCTTATGGCCTATGCCATGGACTTAGCCAAATTTCCATCCAAATTAATCCAAAATCAAATAATTTTCTCATAATTAATTTATATCTTCAATCATTTTCTTAAATATAAATTAAATCCACAATCAAATGATCAAAACTAAATCAAATCAAACCAAAATCCAAACCTAAGCCCTATGACCTATCCCTTGGACTTAGCCAAATATTAATCCAAAGCAATCCAAACTCAATTGATTTTCTCATAATCAATTCATATCTTCAATCATCTTCACAAAAATAAATAAATTATACATTTAAATCATCAAAAGTAAATCAAGATCTTTCCTAAGTCACATAAACATTTACATGGAATTAGCCAAAAATCCACTCATTTCAAACCCAATTCATTTAATTTTCTCATGACTCAATTATTCCTTCAATTATCATCTCAAATATAAATCAAATCTACAATAATCAAACCAAACCAAAATTAACCCCAAGTTAAACCCAACCTAGCCATCTTGACTTGGAATATCCAAATGAACCAAACTCATCCAAACCCAAATAAATTGTAATTGAGTTTATATATTAATCCCAAATCCATATATAAACTCAACTAAATCAAACTCAACCCAAAATCAAGCCAACTAAACCCAATTGGTCCACTTGGCCAAAAGTGGCCAATTTCACCTATTTGAGCCAAGTTCCAATCCTACACAAATTAGATTGAACCAAGCAAACTAAAGCATTCTATCATGATTGTTGATCACCCTAGGTTGATTAATTATCATAAATTAGGTCAAACCAAGTTAACTTGGTCATTTAACCAGGTCAACCCCTTAACTCATATAAACCCAAACTAGCCAAATGCAACATAAGCCAAATCCCTTGAAACAAATGATTCAAACTAACTCAAAATCAATATTTGAACAAGACTTGATCTTCAATTGAGCCAAACCAAACCCAAATGGCCCTCTTGACCCAAGTTGACCCAAATTGACCGAAAAGACCAAATTAGGTCAAATAAAAATATAAACCAAATTGATTGCAACCAATGACTCAAGTTCATTCCAAATTGATTGTTGAACTTGACCAAAGCCATGATTGGACCCAATTGACTCAATTGAATGCAATTAACCTACTTAGCCCAAATTGACTTAAAGGGCCAAGTTGGCATAAATCAAAACTAAATCTAAATTAATTAAAACTAAAGCCTACAATCATCTTTAATTGGTCAACCAACCCAAACCACACAACCCAATTTAGCCAATTTGATCAAATTGGTCAACTTAACCCATTTAATCCAAATGAACTCAAATGAGCCAAAATCAAATCTAAGTCAAACTAAACCAAACCAATTGAACCAAAACATATCATATGAACTTGACCAAACCCTTGGTTTGACCTATTTTGATCAATTGGTCAACTTGACTCAACCTAACCCAATTTGACCTAAATGAGTCAAATTGAGCCAAATCAAACCAAATCAACTCCAATTTACTTGAAATTTGTGCTAACCCACTTTTAACTCATTTCAAATTTGTCCAAGTCAAATCTAATTCCAAATGTTCATTATACTCTTGGGTCAAGGATATCACATGAGGCAAATCACCCATGTTAGCGATCATTTTCATTCCTTGGTCACATGGCACTCTCCCAATGGTCCACCTATGCACTAAGGACACTGCTCAACCTAACCTAATGGGTGGTTAGGTAGGCCATGACCCATGGGAGGTGAACTCACCTCACCTTCTCCATTAGAGCTCTTAGCTTGCATAGGACAGCCACTATCCCCCTTGACAACCACCTCCACACCTTCACCCACTCAAACTAAGCTAGCTAATCCATTCCCTGCCACCCAAGACCCATTGAGGTGGCCGGATGGCCACTACAAGCCAAACCCGATTGACTGTCTGATGAAGAGAAGGAGGGGGTATACCCCCTCTCATTCTAACTCAAAATGAGCACTAGACCTTGGAGAACCCTAGCACCTAGAGCATCCCGAGCTTTTTCAAAGTTCCCCTCCCCATTGCTTTCATGTAAGCCAAAATTGGGCATCCACCTCTCCGACCCAAATCACTCATTTCTCCATCAAATTCAAATTAACCTTGAACACACCTTCCCTAGGCCTCATCGACTAAGAATGAATCATCCCCCAAGCCTCCCGAGCACCAGAGGTGGGACTTCAATCAACGCTGGCCTCCTAAGATTCAGGTGTTAGTCTTCTGAGCAAATGGTAAGGAATCAAAGCTCGTGCTGATCAGTATCATCTTCACTAGGTGAAGCTTCATCAATCATTTACACTTTTTGGTCTTCAACTCCTACAAGGTATACCATTAAAATTGAACTTTTGGCATAAATGGGTTGGAGCTTTTTGAAGAAAACCTACATCTCGTGTGATCTTAACCGTTGAATCCCCTCTGATTGATGTCTTGAAGGTGTGGGATCCTTTTGGAGTTGATTCGAACTTGGGTAAGCTTGGATCAAGCGAGCAATGGCGGACAGACTCCATCTCATCGCCGCGGGATAGATCACCGCTCCATGATAAAGCGATTAGATATGTTAGTTTAATATGATTTTATCCCTAAAGCATCGCAGGATTAATCATAGGATTGGACGGTAGACGAGAAAGTGCATCCACTGCCACCACATAAGCGCTGAGTCGGATAAGTTTTAAATAGCCAATCCCATGGGGCCACATGGAAAGTGCAAGCCGCCGCCACATACAGAAAATATCGCTTTTAATTATGACTAATTAATTCCTTTTAATGGCTAAAACTTCCAAAATTCATATCAAATCATAGAAAAATAAAAAAAATAAAATAAATACACATTTTAAAGGTATTTCTGAAAAGAATGAATTAAAAATGATTTTAATTAATTTTTAATAATAATTAAGGCTTAATGAAGGTTTAATTTGAAATTTAATTAGCTTAATTACTTCTTAATTACTTGAGAAATTAATCCTAAAATTTGTGGGTTAATTTAATGGAATAACCTCAATCTCTCATGATTTTTTTGAGATTTATTGCACACTTAATTAAGAAAATTGACTAATTAAACCCTAATTACTCTTCCAAGATAATTAATGATTATGAAAGTAATAAAATAGTTAATTAAGTTTATTAATCATTGAATAGTAAATGAACTAAGGAATAAGGTTGGGACCTCTCGCCTATTCCCTAAGTTCATTTCACTTTTTCAAAATGAAATTAATTAAGGTTTAACTAATTATTACATCATGTAATTAATTAAATTGAAATCATAATCATATTAAGCCTTAATTAATCAATTCTTGGGTAGATCTTTAGGTGTTTAATAACCTAAAGATATCTTAAGAAAATTATAGTTAACCCACATGTGTGGAAGGCCATAAGAGTACTTTAAGTTCCTTAATTAATTATTGAGCCAATTACATTAGCCCCTTTTATTTCTTAGGATCATCGCTAATTTAATTTTCAATTCATCTGCATATCATGTTGGCTTATAATTATTTGGATAATTATATTAAGGTAACATAAGGTAGGGTTAATTAATGTATTTAATGCATACTTCAACTTAATTAATTCATAAAATTAACTTAATTACATTTCATTAAATAGAATTAATTAACATGGAAATGGGTTAGGATGAAAAACTTCTTCCTCACATTCTTAAATCAAATCAAAACATGAATATAAAAATGATATTAAGAAAGCTTTAGCTTACTTTAAATGACTTTATCTAATAAGATTGTCCTTAGGAATTAATTTGATTGAATGAAATCATGTGTTTATGTTTATTCATTCCTTTCCAATCATGTCAAAGGTTATATGTCATTTGAAATCATACATTTATATTTTCAAATTTAATTAAATCAAATGATTTTTTTATGTAAGCTTGCATGTGTTGGATTAATTTATAATATGTGTGGCTATTATCACTAATAAATTGAAATTATTTTCCAAAAGTTTATAAATCAATTACATTGATTAGTGATAATAGTTATGAATACATATAGCTTTGCATGTGCTAATAGCTTAGGTACGTGAAGTAAAGCTTTCTTTCCTTAATTCATATATGGTTTTACATGTATTTAAATGTTAATAAGTATATAGTCTAGATATCACGGGAATACGAGGCTTTAAGTAGCTCCAAGGAGATCATTTGATTACCTCACTTTGATAGTTAACAATGACACGCACTTATTTGATTTCATTTACATGTATTTCTACATTAGAATTTGGATAGAACTTTAATTCACTTGCACAAATGATTCATTCAAATAAAATTACAATCTTTGCATGATTCGCAACTTTATAGTTGTGTATATATTCAAATGTATTTAAGATAGCAAGTGTTTAATCTAGACATCCCGGGAATACTAGGCTTTAAGTAGCCCCAAGGAGGTCATTTGATTACCTTAGTTCCCTAGTTTAACAATGGCACGTACTTGCCTACATCTTTTACATATGTGTAGGTATGCTTAATTAAAAGATGAAGATACCCTTTTGCTATAAAAAATACATACATTTATATTCACCCAAGTCATTAGCATGTGTGATATTTAAATTGGTCCTCTCTTTTCCTTACCTTTGTATAGATTTACATAGGCTTGGAATGTTAATAAGTATATAGTCTAGACATCCCGAGAATACGAGGCTTTAGCTAGCCCCAATGAGGTCATTTGATTACCTCACTTCCCTTCTTAACAATGACACGTGCTTATGTGAGTCCATCCTTATGTATTTTGGTATTAGAATTTGGATAGAGCTTTAATTTATATGTTTATATAATTCAACCAAAATAAAAATAAATTTCAAACATACGCATACATTCATCATTTAAGTGTACTAAAATATGTTGTATGTGTAAATACACTTAGGATTAAATCATATGCATGCTACATGTGATGGAAGGGAATTGTTTGATATATGTCATGTGGTAGTAATTCAATTAGATTAATCTTAAGATGTCTTTCATATTGAATAGAGTTATTCAAAGTGAACCTAAACATAAGATTAATTTTAAAATGTGTAATGAGCCATTCACTAAAGAAAACTAAGTCAAAAAAATATACTTTAGAATGTGGCTTGTAGGGGTGAAATAGGGTATCCCTCTTCCTTCTCTTTATAACACTTAGTTGTTAAGTGTATATCATATGAAACAAAGAAAACATAAATTAAAAATTCTCAAATCAATTAAACAACTTGAAGGGAAACCAACCTTTCATGATAAATTAAATCTCCTCGCACTTAGAAAGATATAACTCTAATGCTTACAAAGACATACCACACAAGCCTTAACACACACATTAGAATTAAGTCATCACCTCTAGTTCTAAGTTAGGGTGGTGCATGATGTGATGAATTTTTTATTTTATGATATATTATTTTAGACTGGATGTTAGGTCATTCTTAGCCTAATCATATTTTTTGTAGGGGATTGTGCTTAAGGGGATGCTTAAAATAAATATAAATACTCTCTTTGCTAGTTGCTTAAACCCCTAAACATAATCAAAGTTAGGATATGTGGGCTTGGTTACCTATGTGCGAGGTGCTTAGTCCTAATCATACATATAACTGCTTGGAATTTTATGTGTGTTTAGTTAACCTCTATTTTGCAGATGTAGTTAGAGTTACTTTCCATATTTTTAATGTAATTTTGTAATACAAATTAGGATTAGTTTTATGGGGGATTAGGATGAGCAGTGGCCAGAAAGCTTTGTCCTCGGGTGCCCTATGAAGCCATTGAAGGAAGCACATCTAAATTACAGAAGGAAGAATCAAATCGAGGAAATGAAAGAATGAAGTCCCCAATAGCATTTAATAAAATTATAATTATTCTTTTATATTCTGACTTATATAAGGGTAGAGCTCGCCTACCCATCTTTTTTTTGGGTTGTACAGCAGCACCCAACCACACTAGCCTCTTATTCTTTTGCGGAAGTTATAAAATTGATAGATGATTCATTTAGATTGCGCATTAGAAATAACTTATTTTTCACAATTTCTTAATGATTGATGCATTGATGTGTGACCTGGATGCAATTAGGCTCTTAGGATAAAAATAACTTTTATATCAAACTAATAACTTATAACTAAATTTTAAAAATATACTTTGTCATTGACTTATTGCTTATTTTTTATGCCCATTTGGTTCGAACTCTAATAAGTGATATCCATGATAGCACTAAATTTATTTATTTCTAATTTTATATATTTCAACTTTAATTTGATCAAAATAGTAGATTAGCACGATAAATTGTTAATTGATTTTGACCTAACATAGCCAAATAAAATACATTTAATATGGGATCAGTAGATAAACCATTAGTGTATGACTAGTTTAATAATCATCATACAATATTGAATAGTGTTGACTAGTAATACTTTATAATAATAGCACTTGATCATATAACTAGACTCGTGGTCAAGTGGATTTGAGTATAGGTATGAAGTTTATGCAAGGGAGATCCATATAGCTTTTAGTTATGGAGCTACTCAATAAATATTTACAAACTTACAAAGATCCATATCCAATTGATTAGATAGGTGTCAACCTTTTATAAGGCTAATGAAAAAAGACAATCATTTTGAATGGGATAAAACATGTCAAGCAACATTTGATGAAGTCAAGAGATATTTGTTAGAACCACCAATTTTCACAATTTCAATGTCAAGCAATCCACTAATTTTTTATGTTAATGTGTTTAAAGAATCACACAAATTCCTAGTTGCCCAAATAAATTAATAAGGGAAAGAAAATAAGACTTACTATGTTAGTATATATCTTATTGCGATAAATTTGAATAACCCAAAAATTTAGAAGCATATCACTAACAAAATTTTGTAATGTAGAAACTCCAACTTTATATGCTTTCACACAAAATTGACCTAATTATTAAGTTTATTATAATATAATATTTGATGACTAAGCCAACATTGTTGGGTTGTTTAGGTAAATATTTAATGATTGTACTACATTTAAGCATCACTTCATCCTACAAAAGGCAATCAAAGGGAAAGCATTAAACATTAACCAACTCCTCATGGTAAACACTATCCCAACAAAATTTTCACTTCATAATAACCAGTTAAATGGGCAATTCATGATTCTTAAAGGCTAGCAGAAGACTTTGAATATAAAATCAACTTCTATTAAGTTAGTAGATATCATCAATTGTTGAAAGTATGAGTCCACATAGTCATCATCATTACATCTAAAGAAGATGAGATCCTAGGCTACTTAGATAGTCTTTTAGAAATGTGAACAAATGTAACAAAATATGAAACCTTAGGTAACTAACTATCAAGATGGTATCAAGTAAACCAACATTTTGATATATTTTCAACTCATTGAAAATCATATGAATGGTGAATACAAAGTCAATAAATATAAGCATATGCTTTATCACCAAAAAGTCATAGACCTTCTCTAGAAGATTTAAGATGTAGTTTTGATGAAAACACCTCACATTGATAATAATAAAGTTGGCCATCTCATTAACTAAGCTAAAGAAATGATGAACCCCATCCACCTCCCAGGATGCAATGCCCATAGTAGGATAAAACCAATGATAAATGATTATTGAAGATGAGTCTTATTGAGCCATCAAATTTGCACCATTTAGTAAAGGCGTCATATCCCTTCAAGAGTTGGGGTTTAAAACATTATTAGTTCATTGATCCTCCATTTTTCAAACAACGTAACTTTACTTAGGCACTAATTATTTATTAAAACAAACAAAAGTCACAATTGTTATAGAAGTCAAGACATAAAATGAAAGAGAACCACTTATTGAATAATAATGTTTTTACACATTGCAAGTTCAAGCTACACAAGTTACAATTAATCACTAGCCATTCTGAAAAAATAAAGTCAAGACAATGTAATGAACATCGTTGGAGATTATGTCATCTATTAGTTTCACATATTATGATGAATTATCTCATATAATGTCATTGATCAATAAATTTACACGTTAATACAATTTAGATTTATACTACTCCATAATATTTTATCTTCAAACAAACAATCGACTGGAAGCTTTTAATATGATCTTAGTTTAAATAATTAAAAAGTCATTAATATTAAACATGAATAACATGAGAGATTAATTAATGCATTATAGGCCTACAAAATCATTAACATTTAGAACATATGTAGTGCTTCCCATAAAAGTAAAGTTCCCATAACTTTATTTTAATTTCTATCCTAACATAAAAGTATAATATTTTCTTGTGATTATAAAGAAATAAAAGTATATAATTATTTTCCCATGACTATAAGAGAATGATGTGTTTAGATTGGGCATTAGAAACGACATACTTTTCATAGTTTTTTAATGATTGGTGCTTTGATGTGTGGCATGGATGGGATTAGGATCTTAGGATAAAATTAACTTTTATATCCAACTAATCACTCATAACAAAATTTTAAATAACTCATAATCTCACCATAAAGCCTAGGAGTTAAATAAGATAATTAAAATATTTAGTAACCCCTTAGCTGTATGGTTGTATGTTTCACATCAAGCATACATCTTGAATTACTCTTATAAAATGAGGGCCTCTATTCTTACATGCATAAGGACCGCTTGACCCATGAGAGAAACCCCTACTGATGAAGCTTCACCCTCTTTCTCTTTCGATTTGGCCAATAATCTACTTCATCGTGCATTTAGGCATATAAAAATCCCAAAGCCTTTGTCAAACTGATCTATCAAAATTAAATAAAATTTGAAATGATTTTATATTTACTAAGTCATTATTCATACCACTCATTCTCTAGTCTCTTAGAGAGTGGGTTTAGGACATTAGTCTTTCTAATTAAATAACTACCCTAGCCATCTCACAATTCATAAGGCCGAACTACATGATTTTAAAATCGTAGTAATTAGCTGGTGGCCACTCCAGGTGGTTATAAGTCCATCAATCGGATGGTTGATCCTCTCTTGTGGAGGCAAACCTTTATGTCCACCTGTCACTTAGCTTTAGGTTGTGTTTTAGTTCTTACTAATGCTCCCTAAATTTAGGATCTGAAGTAGCTGATTCTTTTGGGATACAAGCATAAATCCTCATCTCTTAGGCATTTCCACAATCTTATTTTGTTGAATTATATGCCTTAAAAATCTAATAAAATTTCAATTCGAAATATATAAATCTCTTCAACTTTAAAAATTATAAAGCCTAATTATAACATAGATTGGAATGCTCACTAGGCTTCCTAGTATCATGAGCATTTCCTACTTCCTCCCTTTGGATTCCAAAATAAGTCTTCTCCTTGAAGTTCCCACTTAATTTTCCAAATATAACCAATCCTTTGATAGTCTTAACTTTGAGATCTTTGGAGATGATAATTTTCTACTTTAATCAAGAGTATTCTTAGGGGATTTCATTTTCTATGATGTAATTAACTATGGAGGCTTGCCTCTATAGAATGCTTAAAAATCCAGTTTAATATAAACCCGTTTATTCATCCATGTAAAACAGAGAAAATCTCGTGACCCATCATACCTTAGGAGTCCTTATTAGGTAATTAGGTTCATTGAAGAGTGACATCTCTATCTTTCGAGATAGTACATCATACCTCAATGTCATACCTGATCACTTCCATAAGTACTCCCTATAATCTATGTGGTGTCCCCCACATCTGAAAATAAACACCATAATTACTTAGTATCCTTCTAGGATTCTGTAAAGGTCATTTGGTTAAGTGATGGTTTAGAGATATAGTAAGAGCCACTTAGAAAGACTACTTTTAGGAAGGTAGTACTTTTTTATTTATTTATTTTATTTTTTAGTGGCTCTGATCTTTTCAATTATGACCTCATATATGTTCTTGATTATAGTAATCAGATAATATATTATATCAATGGATGTTTCTTTGGACATATATAGACTCAAGCAAGGAAAGCTAAAGAGAGAAGATTATTTTTAGCACATGTGACTAAGCATAATATTTTATTTAAGTATAATTCACTAAAGAGAGACATCAGGTGCACAACTTCATAGTCAAGAACTTAATAAGCTCCACCCTCATATAGATTTTTTTATAACAAAGGCCTAAGCTTGTTTTAGCAAGCTTATCAATGGGGACATGATTTAGATCTTTAATTTTAAAGCACCATAAGTACACTACTTGTAGGAATAAATCATTCATGCTATATATAATTCAATGTTTAGTTGAACTTGAAGTTCTATCTCATCTAATGCATCATTCTCTTATAGTCATGGGAAAATAATAATTATTTTTATTTCCTTATAATCATAGGAAAATATTATACCTTTCTAGAAATCAATATAAAGTTATGGAAACTTTACTTTTATGGGAAGCACTACATATGTTCTAAATGTTAATGATTTTGTAAGCCTATAATGCATTAATTAATCTCTCATGTCATTCATGTTTAATAGTCATGACTTCTTAATTATTTAAACTAAGATCATATTAAAATCCTCCAACAGATTGTTTGTTCGAAGATAAAACATTATGGAGTAGTATAAATCTAAGTTGTATTAATGTGTAAATCTATTGATCTCAATACTCTTAAATACAATGACATTAAATGAGATAAGTCATCACAATATGTGAAAATGATAGATGACATAATCTCAACATTGTTCATATTGTCTAATTTTATTTTTTAGAATCAAGATTAATTGTAACTTGTAGCTTCAGTTTGCAATGTGAAAAAATAATATTATTCAATAAGTGGTTCTCCATCATTTTATGTCTTGACTTTTATAAGGGTTGTGACTTTTGTATGTTTTAATAAATAATTAGTGCCTCTAAGCAAAGTTATGTTCTTTGAAAAATGGAGGTTCAATGAACTAATAAAGTTTTAAACCCCAACTCTTGAAGGGATATGATGCCTTTACTAAATGGTGCAAATTTGATGGCTCAATAAGACTCATCTTCAATGATCATTTATCATTGGTTATCTTACTATGGCCATCGTGATCCTTGAGAGGGTGGATGGGGTTCATCATTTTCTTAGCTTAGTTAATGAGATGGTCAACTTTATTATTATCAATAAGGTGTTTTCATCAAAACTACATCTTAAATCTTCGACTTTTGGTGACAAATCATATGCTTATATCTATTGACTTTGTATTCACCATTCATATGATTTTCAATGAGTAGAAAATCTATCAAAATGTTGGTTTACTTGATACCATCTTGAAAGTTAGTTACCTAAGGTTTCATATTTTGTTACATTTGTTCACATTTCTAAAAGACTATCTAAGTAGCCTAGGATCTCATCTTCTTTAGATATAAAGATGATCACTATGTGGACTCATCCTTTCAACAATTGATGATATCTACTAGCTTAATAGAGGTTGATTTCATATTCAAAGTCTTCTACTAACCTTTAAGAATCATGAATTTCTCATTTAACTGATTATTATGAAGTGAAATTTTGTTGAGATAGTATCTACCATGAGGAGCTGGTTAATGTTTAATGCTTGCCCTTTGATTGCCCATATTGTTTATTTTTTTATTTTCATCTATGAATAAATGAAAATAAAAATATATGCTTGTTGGACACCACGTAGATCCACAGATGTTCTCATTAGCGTGAACGGATATGAAATTGAGGAATGATGTACTATCTCGAGAGATAGAAGTCATCATCCTACAATGGACCTAATCACCTAATGAGGACTCTTAAGGATAATGGGTCTTCAAATGTACCACCGATTCTTCTCCTACTTTAAATGGAAAAGTAAAGTAGGGTTTATTTTAAACTAGGTTCGTTAAGTTCTCTATGGAGGCAAGCCCCCATAGTTAATTTCATCATAAGGAATGAGATCCCTTAGGAATACTCTCGATTAAGGTAAAAGATCATTATCTCCAAAGATTTTGAAGGTTTGAATATCAACAAATTGGTTTATTTTTGGAAGATCAAGTGGAATTGATCAAAAAGAGGGAGTTATTATTAAAACTAAAGGGATATGAGTAGGGGATGCTTATGATACTAGGAAACCTAGTAAGCATCCCAAACTATCCTATGATTGGGCTTTATATTTTTGAAATTTGATAGGAATAATGTCTTTGAGTTGAATTTTTATTAGAAATCTAGGGCTTACAATTCCATGATACAAGATAATGGAAATTCCTAAGAGGTGAGGATTTATGCTTATAACCTATAAAGGGAACAAAAACCTCTGAATCTAAATCTATGGAGCTTTGGCGAGGGCCAAGGCATGACCTAAATCTAAGGAAAAAAAGGGGTATATACTTTACCTCCATAAGAGAGAAAAAACCACCCAACTGTTGGACTTACAACTGCTTGGGGGTGGCTGCCAACTAACTCCTCCTACTATTTTAAATACATATTGGCAAGTCTTATACTTTTGCAAGATAGCTAGGGACTAAGTCCTTAAACACACTCCCTAAGACACTAGATCATGTAGGGCATGATTAATGATTTAAATTTAATGCAAATTTTGTTAAGTTTTATTTTCATTTTTTGACAATTTATTTGACACGAGCTTTGACATTTCATATGCCTAATGCATGAGAAAATGGTTATGGGCCAAAATCAGCAAGAAGGAGGTTAGGTTCCACCATGGCTCTCAAAAATCAAGCCAAGTTATTTAGCAAAGGTGGAAGCCCACCATTAGCAAGAGTGAAGCAAGATGCTTTTTATGCATGATGTGAGACATACAACATCCAACTAAGGGATTGCTAAATCCTTTATTATCTTGATTTATGTCCTAGGCTTTAGGTGAGGTTATGAGTTATTTAATTTTAATTTTGAGTTGATTAAATAGATAGAAAATTTATTTTTTCTTAAGAGCCTAATCGCATCTAGGCCATTCATCAAAGCAAGGAAGAAACTAAGAAAATATGTCATCTTAATGCACAAGCTAAATAAACATCAAATAATTTTATAAAGCTAGCGCAAAAGAATAAAAGGTCGATGTATTGGCTCCAGCATAAATTTGAAGAAATGGTAGCTACCCTTATACAACCTGACATAAATGAATAATTACAATTTAGAAAGAATTCATGTTATGGGGGTCTTCATTCTTCATTCTTCATTTCTTCTTTCCTTCATTTCTATATTTCTTTCTTTCCTTCTTTCTTTATTTCCTTCTTTTGGTTGGTTGGGATGTGGTTGCTCAAGGCTTCACATGGTACATAAGACATAGTCTTATGACCAATGTTCATCCTAATTCCCCCATAACATGCATTCCAAATCTTAATTGCAAAATTACATAAAAATGGGAAAAGTAAATCTAACTAAACTTACAAAATAGAGATTAGCTAAACATACCACACAACTCAAGCATGTATATGAATAATTTGGACTTAGCACCCCACATAAAGGTAACTAAGTCCACTTATCCTAATTTCATTTATGCTTAGGGGGTATAAGCAAGCTGCACAGCAAAAGCATTTATATTTCTATTACAGGGTCCCTTAAGCACAATCCCCTGTAGAAGATATGATTAGACTAAGATCATCCTATCATCTAGTCTACGCATATGCACTCTAATATCTAGTCTAAAAATATTGCATCACAAAACAAAATCAGGCATCAAATCATGCACCACCCTAACATAGAGCTAAAAAATGGTGACTTAGCTAATAATGTGTCATTTAAGTTGTGTGTTTAGCTAGGCTTTAAGGATAGAGTTTTCTAAGTGTGAAGGATTCAACTTAGAAGGTGGTTTTAGTTAAGTGATTTAGTTGATTTATTAATTTTATTTGATGATTTTATTTGGTTTGAATGAACCTATATTTAATTACTAAGTGTTGTAAAGAGAGGAAAAGAGAAGAGAACTTCTCTTTCCTCCCTAACTTAAGTAATGTCTAAGGTAGATTCATTAATGATTTTTCTTTAGTGAATATTTTATTATGCATTTTACTTAATCGTAAGTTTAGATTTGCTCTAAATAAACCTATTCAATAAGAAAGGCATCTTATGTCTAATTTAGGTGAATTACTATTACATAACACACAACCATTTATTTCTTTCCGACATGTATACCATGCATATGAATATATCCTAAGCATATCTATACATGAAATGCAAATCTTAGAACACCTTAATGATGAATGGAAAGAGATGTTGTTTAAGAAAACTTGGATATTCCATGATGCATGATTTTATTATGCTGAAAAAAGAGGGATTCTTTATCCATTAATCAAATGCACATCCATAAGTATAAAGTACATAAGTGAGTATGATGCCATTATTTTCTACACCAGGGGTATAAGGTACAAGACCTTCTTAGGGCTACTTAAAGCCTCGCAATCCCAGAATGTTCAGACTAATATACTACTTTTCTTAAATACATAGGCATGTACAAAAAGAGAACAAATGGATGAAGATTCATGCAAAAGATTTTTGTTTGTTTATTTGATTTTGGTTGTATCATTTACATGCGTAATGTGATGATCCTTTTTAAGCCCTAACATAGAAGTGTATAGGAATAGACTTAAACAAGTGTTATTTTCTTTTCAAATGAACTATACACTTTGCAAATCCTATACAAACCCATGTTAAGAAAAGACAAGAAAATCACATAAAACATTTTATGCTATAATCACATGCAAGCTTATATGTATTTATAAGTTCATTTATAATCTTTGATTTATAGGTTTTGAAAATATTTTTATTTAATAGTGATAATAGCCATATATTTACTTTTAGCCAAAATATGCAATTTGACATAAAGGAAAATTTTCATTTATTTTGATTTTTCAAAATATATGAATGCATGATTTCATATGGCATACAATGTTTAGTATGCTTGGAAAGAAATAAAGTGATATAAGCATGTAACTTCATTCACTCTAATTAATTCCTAAAGATAATCCTATGAAATAAGATCATTTAAAGTGAATCAACATTCTTTAAAGAGATTTTTATTTTTGTTTTGAGTTTGATTTGATTTAGGAAATGATTTGTCAGAAACAGGTTGCTGGTCCTAACCCATTTCCTCCATGTGTGAGTCAATTTAGTTTAATTTTAGAATAATTAGATTTATTTTATATATTAATTAGATTAAGGTGTGAATTAAGTCCATTAATTACCACTTATTTACACAAATTTAACATAATTAATCAAATAATTATGAGCCAACATTTGATATGTAATCACATGAAATTTAAATCAACAATGCACCTAAAAAATAAAGGGGCCTAATGCAATTGGCTAACAATTATTGATTAATTAAGCTAAAGGGTTTAATTAAGTACTTTCATAATCATCCCACACATGTGAGTTGGAAATGATTTTTCTAAAATTTATCTTAGGCTTTTCAACACCTAAGGATCTACCCAGTAAGAGATTGATTGATTTCAGACTGATTTCAGAAGTTTGATTAAACTAATTAAGTAGATCATTAGTGTATTTGCCCTTAACTATATTTGGATTAAGGAAGAAAGGGGGATTAGGGAATAACTTAGGGAAAATACCCCCAAACCCATTCCATAAATCTCCTCCTTACTTAAATAATGTTTAATTTTCTTAATTAAGTGATTAAACCACTGTTCACTTGCTTAATTACCATTAATTACATTAAGGGATGATTAGGGGTTCATTAATTGATTTTCTTAATTAACACATTAATAAATTCCAAGAAAATTAGGGGAGGCAGAAGTCATCCCCCTAAACATGTTTAAGAAATTTGGAATTAATTCATTAAGTAATCAGGGAGTAATTAAGGTAATTTAGTTTTTAATCAAACCTTAATTAAGAAAAATTCACTACTTAAAATCAATTAAAAATAATTTTATTGGATTCCCCTCAGAATTATCTTTAAAATGAACTTGAGTTTGTATTTTTTGGAATTCTTTACATTTAATTACAAATTTATGAAGTTTTTGTGATTATTGCTTAATTAAATGACCTAATTAATTAACTAATCCTGTCGGCGCCAAGTGGACCACTGATGCGGTGCACTTTCTATGTGGCATAATGGGATTGGTTATTTAAGTTGTCACATCGCATGCCACATCAATCAGTAGTGCAATGCGCTTTCCCCTATGTCGATCGATTAAGGATCAGATGGTCATGAATAAACCCATGGTTTCAAAGGATTTTAATCAGAGGATCTAATCATTTTAATCAGGTTCATCCATCTAAACCATGCGGGATGGATGACCCATGATTCATCCCTGCCTAAGCCGCGGGATATGGAGACCGACCATCCTCCATGGCTTGATCCGAGCTCACTTGAGCTCAGATTAGGCAGAGATTCAACCCACACCATTAAGAAGCATAGGGGAGAACATCCAACAGCTAAGATCTAATGGGATTTCAATTCCTTCACAAAAGACAAAGCAATTTTCAATGGAGCATCAGTTTTGAGTCATACCATGCTAGAGGCTACCATCGGTGCTTTTAAACGGAGGAGGTAGCTTCGTCTAGTGGAGACAAAATCTTGTTGAAGGTTTCAAGCTTTGAGATGAAGTGGATCTTCTAATTGGCCATGCTCCCATTTAATGGCTTGCGGCTTCAATTGAATTCCCCCTTCCCATGGCTTGGAGACTTAGGAAATGCTTTGGGTGAGCTCGACTTGTCTCTTTGATGGCACTTGTAAAGTGAATTGAACTTTAATTGAGAATTGAGTAAGTTTGAAATTTCCCTCACCTCACCTATTTTGAATTTGAAGAAATCCAAGAAGAGGAAATTCAAATGAGCTTGGGAATCCTTAGAGAACCTTGGAGAAGCTTTCCTTTGATCCTCTGAGCTCAATCGAATGCAAGGAAGTTAGTTTGAGTGAGAATGAGGGGAAGTATATCTCCCCCTACTTGGATCAGACAGTCGAGCCTTGCTCTTCTCTTTTGGATCAATTGATGAAATTGAATGGGTTTTTTTGGTTGTTAGGATTGCCATGTCATTCAATTTTGGTAGAGGAGTGGAAGGGAGGAGGTGCACATGTGCTAGGTGAGTGTGAGAGGTGATCCACACAGAGATTTTTCATTGGATGGGTTTGTTTAGCCTTGGGTTGGGTATGGATGACCCAAACCCATTGGTTCTGGTTCACCACCCTCCTTAGTGTCCATGTGGTCCACTAGGAGGATGCCAAGTGATCATGAGAAGGAATTGACCAAATTTCAAGTGAATTTAGCCATATGTTACTCTTTGACCCAAAGATAAAATGGTTATTTGGCCTTGATTTTGATTTAAGAATATTTGAGATGTTTCAAAAATAGGTTGGGTTAAATTTGAATGAATTTGGAGTTGATTTGATATAATTTGGCTCAAGTTGACCCATTTAGGTCAAAATGGGTCAAATTGGGTCAAGTTGATCAATTGGTCAAATTGGATCAAACCATGGGTTAGGTCAAGTTCAAATAATCTTTCTGAGTGGTTTGCTATTATTAGCTTGGTTTAATTTGATTTATATTTAGTTTTAGTTCATTTGAGTTCACTTAGGTCAAACGGGTCAAGTTGATCAATTTGACCCATTTGACACAATTGGGTGAGGCCATGGGTTGGTTTAAGCTTGGTTGATCATTTGAAATGTTTTGCAAGCTTTGATTTCAATAAATTTTGGTTTTGTTTGATTTCAAGTTGATTTGACATTTTAGGTCAAGTTGGGTTCATTGTCAATTAGGCTAGGTTGGGTCTAGTTGGCCAATTAGATCTTTGGTCAAGTTCAACAAGTGATTTAGAATTCCCATTGGTTACAACCAATTTGGCTTAGATCAAGATTTGACACATTTTGACATTTTAGGTCAATTTGGGTCAACTTAGGTCAAGTGGCCAATTGGACTAGGTTTGGCTTAAATGATGACTTGGCTAAGTTCAATCACTGTTTATGAATTAGTTTAGATCAATGGTTTTAATCAATTTGGCTTGGAGTAGATTTTGGCTAGTTTGGGTTTCATTTGGGCTAAGTGTTGACTTGGTTAAAGGCTATATTTGACTTGGTTTGACCCAATTTGAGTGATTGATCATCCTATGATGATTGTTGCTCACAATGTGAGGCTTAGATGAGCATAGTTCAATCCAGTTTGGGTAGGATTAAAATTTGGCTCAAAAAGATGCTTGAGGTCACCTTGGGTCAAGTGAGCCTAAGTAGGTCAATCAGCTTGATCAAGACTTGATTCAAGTTTGGTTGAACTCATAAATTGACTTATGATTGAAATATAAATCTAATTGTAAGTGATTTAGAGTCAAATGGGTTTTGATTCATTGACAATTTCAAGTTCAAAGGATAAACATGGGTTTGATTTGGGTTAGTTTGATTTTGGTTTGATGATTGAAGTTTATGTTTGAATTTGGTTTGTGATTGAAGGATTGATTGTTTGAAGTGAAAATCCAAAGGTTTGGATTATTTTGAGAATGATTTTGTCAAGTTCAAGAATTTGATTTTAAAGAGTTTAGGTTGGATTTAGGTTAGATCCAGGCTTGAGTTTTGAATTTAGTTTTGGTTATTAAAATTCATATTTCATTTATGTTTGTGAATATAAATGAGAATATAAATGGGTTATGATAAAATCTTTTGAATTTGGAGTGATTTGAATTTGATTTGATCAAGTTCAAGGATTTGGCTTGAAAGAGTTTAGGTTGGGTTTAGCTTGAGTTTGGATTTGAGTTTTAAATTTTGTTTTGGGTAATTGGATTTATATTTTATTTATATTTGTGAATATAAATGAGAATATAAATAGTTTTAAAGAAAATATTTTGAATTTCATTTTATTTGAGCTAAGTTCATAAGATGAAATCAAAGGACTTATGAAGGATTTTTGGATTTGTATTCAATCATGAGTTTCAATCATTTGATTTGCAATTGATTCATGATTTGAGAAAATTCATTGGAATTGATTTAAGGTCTGATTTGGAATTTACTTGAATTTGAAGTATGGTTTGAATTTGGAGTTGATTTGAATTTGAAGTTGGTTTGAATTTGGAGTTGATTTGGATTTGAAGTTGATTTGAATTTGAAGTTGGTTTGAATTTGAAGTTTTACTTTAATTTGAAGTTGGTTTGAATTTGAAATTGATTTGAATTTGAAGTTGATTTGAATTTGAAGTTGACTTGAAATAAGGAAGTAAGGATTTTGGTTTAAGCTATAGGGTAGGCAAGTTTTCCTAATACCCCTAAGGCATGACTCATTTCTATGGCTAACTATTCTAAGTCTCTAGGGTTAGGTTAAGTGTTCACTTAATCACTAGAAGTATCTTAAGACTTAGGAACTCTTAATGTCTAAAGGATTCCTATGTCTAAGATGAAGAAGTTGAAAGCTCACTCCGAAAGTGAGGTCAACCAAGGGCGCCCAATAGGTTTGGTGTGGCTAACAAGGCATATCGCACGTATTGGTGTTGACCGAGATGATCAATAATGTCGAACGATCACAAGCACTAACAAAAAAGATCCACTCCCAACCCAAGGTGTAGAAGGAATCAAGAACTTAGTGCAATGCATGTCTAAGACATAAGAGAGTGAAGGAGGAATTCACTAGGAACTGAGTATGTGAACCCTTCACTAGGGAAGCAGGTTCAAGTCATCCACTAGAGGATGAGAGGTTTGATTTGATTTGCATCTCACTATGGAGAAATTTGATTTGATTAGTTTATTTATGATTTGGTGTTCCACTCGGGATGACAATGTGAACTCTCCACTAGGGGAGCAAGTTCAAGTCATCCATTGGGGATAAGAGGCTGTGAAATTCATTGGGGGATTAGAATTCGAGATCCGCTAGGGATGAAAATGTGAACTCTCTGCTAGGGGAGCAAGTTCAAGTTGGATTGAATTGGTTCCACTAGGGAAACTAGAAGGATTTGCATCTCATTGAGGATAAGCTTATTGATTTGATTTGTTTGATTTGACTCCACTGAGGGAGGTTGATTGGATTTTTTTTGTTTATTTAGTTTGACTCCACTAAGGGAGGAGGGTTAAATTTGTTTCAGATTTTAAATTTTGAATTTTTAGATGGACCCTGTTGGTTTATGGACCATGAAAAGAGTCATAGCTCTTGGCCTAAGGTTTACCAATCCAAAGTGGTAGTCTACCAATCACATGGTACGACTATCTAACCAAAGGGATGCCTTTCGGTGTGCAGCAGCTATACTAGGAAGAAAGCGTAGTAGACTTATATCCTCTAAAGTAGGGATCGAGGGTGATCGGCCATGAGAAACGGATTGAACCAACCTAGCGACTATTGAGTGAATGCCACTAGGGGACTTAAATCAGCTCAAAGATAGTCAAGATTAATTTCATTTTTTTAATTATTTTTAATAGATCCCTTCAGTTTGCGAGGGATTGCATTGAGTATTGACCTTGATCTACTTCAGATTTATCAATCCAATAGAGTTGTCTACCAACCATATAGTAGGACTATCCAACCAAAGGGAATGCCTATCAATTTGCAATGGTCAAGTTAAGAAGAAAGTGCGGGGACTCACATCTTCCAAAATAAGAAACCACTGGGGTGATCGGTTGCTTGTGCAACAAATCAAACCTAACCAAGGGCTGACTATTGAGTGAATGCCTCTAAGAACTTAAATCAGCTCAAAGATAGTCAAGATTAATTTTATTTTTAATTATTTTTGATGGATCCCATCCAGTTGCGATGGACTACACTGAGTAAGGGCCATATTCGCCTTGACCTAACTTCAGATTTAATCCAAAGGGAGTAGCTTCCCGGCCAAGGGGAGAACTATCCAACCAAAGGGGTGCCTTTCGGTTTACAATGGTTAATTTAGGGAAGAAAGCATAGGGACTCACATCTTTCTTGAATAAAAGACCATTGGGGTAATACATTAGCAAGGTAACATGTCAACCCGACCTAGGGCTTCCTATCAGTTTGTGACAGTCATGCTAGAAAGAATGCATAGTAGACTTACATCTTCCAAAGTGAAATGACTGTCAAGGTAACCTGTTTGTGGAAAAAATAGATTGAACCTGACCTAAGGGAGACTACGGAGAGAGTGCTGATCGAGGGACTTATCTTAACTCAAGCGTAGTTAGACAATTCCTAGAGGGAGTTCTGTTGACACTGTCCTAAAGATAGGATGTCTGCTTGGGAAAGGGCTCACTGGGGGCTTGAATTCCTAATCCACAAGCGAATAAATTATTTATTTTGTTTTATTTGTTTATTTATCTTGGACCCAATTGATTTGCAAGGGATCATACTAAGAAGGAGCTTATATTAGCCTAGACTTATCTCAGATTTACTGAACTAAGGGAGAATCTGCACATCCGTTGAACAAATACTCTGAGCACAAGGGTGGCTACTAAGAAAGGGGGATTGTCCAATCCAAAAGTAACCCATGTAGTGTCTAAATGGGGTCACAAAGAACGGGATCCAAAATAGAGTGCCCATAGGGGAAGGGGCCACTAAGGGCTTTATCCAAAACCCTGGAGAAGATAATATCTATAAGTATTCGGTGGCCAACTCAAGGAGAAAGCACGGGGACTCATATCTGCCAAGAGTGGTGTATCCATCGGGTGAGTCATTGTTAGCTTAGCGAACATCAACTAACTTAAAGTGCCCATTAATTTGCAATAATTAGCATAGGAAGAAAGCCTCACAGACTCACATCCTCCTACTGCGAAACAGATTGTTGGGATAGTCTGTCTTCGGTTCGACAGGTGTTATCCGACCTAAGGTGACTACTGAGTGAATGCCTCTAGGGGACTTAAATCAACTCAGGAATAGTCAAGAGGAAAGAAGCCTCTGGGGGACTGTAGGTTAGAAATATTTCTATATGACCGCCTTCAAATCTGTTGGTTAGAAGAAGAGGCAAGAATATAGAAATTTGTCTTTTAAGGATGCCATAGAGATCCGCAGATGTGCTTATTCAGGTGATCGGGTACATCATCAAGGAATAGTATACTATCTCAAAAGATAGAACTCACTATCCTTTAATGGACCTAATCATCTCAATAAAGATTCCTAAGGATGATGGGTCTGTATATGTACCAGAGATCCTTCTCCTACTATACATGGAAAAGTAAAGCATGATTTATTTTAAACCTGGTTCGTTAAGTACCCTACATGGGCAACCCCGCATAGTTGATTACATTCTAAGGAATGGGAATTCCTTAGGAAAACTCTTGATTAAGGTAAATTATCATTGTCTTTAGAGATTTCAATAGGAAAGGACTATCAATCGATTGGTTCATTTTTGAAGATCAAATGGGTTTTGATTCATTTGACAATTTCATATTCAAAGGAAGAATATGAAGGGATTTAGGGTTTGATTTTTGAATTTATTTTTGATTGGGTGATTGAAGTTTGTATTTATATATGAATTCATGATTGTAGGTTTGATTGAATCATGAAGGAAAATCAAGAGTTTGGCTTGATTTGAAGTTGATTTGGCTAAGTTCAAGATTTTGACTTGAAAGGCTTAGGATGGATTTTGAGTAGCTTGGAGTATGATTTTCGGAATTGATTTTGATTGTTTGAATTTATATTTCATTTATATATGTAAATATAAATGAGAATATAAATAGATCATGAGAAAATTTTAAGGATTTGAAGTGGTTTAATCATGATTTGGGCTAAGTCCATTAAGAGGGATTTAAAGGACTTAGAAAAACTTTTAGAGTTTGAAGCTTGAATTTTGGAATTTGGTTTGATTGATTTATATTTATATTTCACTTATATATGTGAATATAAATTATAATATAAAAGGGTTATGAGAAAATCTCATGAGTTTGATTTGGTTTGATCATGATTTATGCTAAGTCCATAAGGTAAAACTTAAAGGATTTAGAAAAATTTCATGAATTAATTTTGAATTTTGAGTTTAGTTTGATTAGTTTGAATTTATATTTCATTTATATATGAAAATATAAATGAATTATAAGAAAATCTCAAATATTTGATTTAGTTTTGATCATAATTTTGGTTAAGTCCTTAAGAGGAGATTAAGGACTTAATAATTCCATTCATGGGTTTCAATCATAGATTTCAATCATGGATTTTAATCACATGGAGTTGATTTGAGTTTGAAGAAAATCAAATAAGATTGATTTGGAGTTTGACTTGAAGGAAAGAAAGTGAGGAATTGTTCAAGCTAAGGGTAGGCAAGTTTTCCTAACACCCCTAAGGCATGACCTATTCCTATGGCTAACTCTTCTAAGTCTCTAGGGCTAGGTTAAGTGTCCACCTAATCACTAGATGTGTCTTAAGGCTAAAGAACTCTTAAAGTCTAAGAGGAGTCCTATGTCTATGATGGATGGGTTGAGATCTCATCCTAAAAATGAGGTCAATAAAGGGCGCCCAATAAGTGTGGTGTGACTGACAAAGAACATTGCATGCATTGGTGTTGATCAAAATAATCAATAACACTGAAAGATCACGTATTGGTGTAGAAAGAATCTAGAGCTTCGCACAATGTGTCTCTACTTATGTCCAAGTCATAAGAGAGAAGGAAGAATCCACTAAGGTATAGAGTGTGAACCTTCCACTAGGGAAGTAGGTTCAAGTCATCCACAAGGGGATGAGAGGTCTGATTTGATGCTTTTCAGTATATAGCAATTATACTAGGAAGAAAGTGTAGTAGACTTACATCCTCTAAAGTAGAGACCAGTTGTTAGGGTAATCTATTGACAAGATAATAAATTGGACCCAACCTAAGGGTGACTATTGAGGGAATGCCACTGGGGGACTTAGATCAGCTCAAAGATAGTCAAAATTAGTTTCATTTTTTAGTTTGTTTATTTTGATTATGATAGATCTCATAGGTTTGTGATGGACTGCACTAAGTAGGGGCATGGAGACCTAGACCTGACTCAGATTTACCAATCAAAAGGGAGTAGTCTACCAACCACAAGGTAGGATTATCCAACCAAGGGGAAATGCCTTTTGGTATATAATGGTCAAGTCTTAAGAAGAAAGCACGGGGACTCACATCTTCTAAAAATAAGGAACCACTAGGGTGATTGGTTGCTTTGGGCAACAAATCAAACCCGACCTATGACTGACTATTGAGTGAATGCCACTGGGGGACATAAATCAACTCAAATATAGTCAAATATTAATTCATTTTTAGACTTGTTTATTTTAATTATGATGGATCCCATAGGTTTGCAATGAACTGCACTGAGTATGGGTCATGGAGGCCTAGACTTAATTATGATTTACCAATCCAAAGGGAGTAGTCTACCAACCATAAGGTAGGACTATCTAATCAAAGGGATATCTTTCAGTATACAATGACCAAGTTAGGAAGAAAGTACGGGGACTCACATCATCTACAATAAGGAACTACTAGGGTGATTGGTTGCTTTGGGCAATAGATCGAACCCGACATAAGACTGACTATTGAGTGAATGTTGTTGGGGGACTTAAATCAGCTCAAAGATAGTCAAAGATTAATTTCATTTTTTTAGTTTTATTTATTTTGATGGATTTTGTTGGTTTGTGATAGATCAAACTAAGAAGGAGCTTATAGAAGCCTAGACCTATATCATATTTATTGAACCAAAGGGAGTAGCTTCACGAACGATGGGAGAACTATCTAACCAAAGGAGTTCCTTTCAGTTTACAATGATCAATTGAAGGGAAGAAAGCTTGGGGACTCATATATCCCACCATGAAATACCATTGGGGTGATATTGCTTTGGGCAATAAATCAAACCCACCTAGGGTCGCCGGCCAATCATCCATGCTAGAAAGAATGCGTCATAGTCTTACATCTTTCAAAGTGAATGACCGGGTAACTTGTGGAAAAATAGATTGAACCTGACCTAAGGGTGACTACAGAGTGAGTACCGACCCGAGGATTTATCTCAACTTAAGTAGTCAGGTAATTCCTATAGGGAGTTTTGCTGTCCCCTAAAGATAAGATGTCTGCTTGGGAAAAGGGGCCCTTTAGGGGCTTGAATCCCTAATCCACAAGTGAATATTTTATTTATTTTGATTAGTTTGTTTTATCATGGACCCTGTTAGTTTGCGAGAAATCAAACTAAAAAGGAGCTTTTATTAGCCTAGACCTATCTCAGATTTGTTGAACCAAGGGAGAATCTATGCATCTGTTGAACAAATTCTCCAACCACAGGGGTGGCTACTATGAAAGGGGAACTGTCCAATCCAAAAGTAACCTAGGTAGTGTATAAATAGGGTCACAAAGGATGTGATCCAAATAGAGTGCCCATAGGGGATGGGGCCGGTAAAGGCTTAATCCAGCATCTTAAAGAAGATGACATGGCTAGTCATATATCCCATAGGTATTCGGTGTCCAACTCAAGGAGAAAGCATGGGTACTCACATCTACCAGGAATGGTGTACTCATCAAGTGAGTCGTTGTCAGCATAGCGAACATCAACCAACCTAAAGTTCCCATCGGTTTGCAATAATCAGCCTAGGAAGAAAGCTTGGGGACTCACATCATCCTATAACGAAACTGATTACTGGGATAGTCTGTCTTTGACTCAAAGGGCATTATCTGACCTAGGCCAACTACTGAGTGAATGCTACTGGGTACATATATCAAATCAAAAGTAGTCAAGAGGAAAGAAGCCTCTAGGGGACTTATCCTAAACCTCAAATATACTCGACCTAGTTAAAGCATGATAATTAGTTCAAGAAGAAAGCACGGGGACTCACATCTTCTTAAATAAAATCAACATGAGGTAGCTTACTAGCTAGGCAGTGAAGCCTACCATACTAATAAGGTATTCGTTGGTTTGTAATGGTCAAATTAGGAAGAAAGCATAGGGACTCATATCCTCCAACAAGTGACCACTAGGGTGACATACTAGCAAGGTAGAATGTAGACCTGACCTAAAGAATCTAATGAGTGAGTGTCACAGGGGGCTTGTTCCCATATCAAAATAGCTCGAGACAAAAGATTTATGTTTATTTTTGTGCATGTGTCAAAAGAAATAGGACGCATCTAGGGGACTCTTATACCTACCTTAAAACACACTAAGGGTTTGGATGAAATGATGTCATGGATGGAAAATAGGATTCCATCTAAGAAAGGATGCCTCTTGGGTTCTCTCACACCTAACTTAGTTGTGCTAATCGAAATAGGATGCCTCTCAGGTTCACTTACACCTAACTAATTTGTGCTAATCAAAATAGGATGCCTCTTGGGTTCTCCTACACCTATTCTAATAGCAACGGGAGATTGTATTTGTGTTGTGAAAGAGGGATAAGATGCCACATGGGGACTCTTACACCTACCCTAAACACGTCACGGCAGATTTGCAAGAAAAATAAATAACACTTCGAAAGAAGAGAAGATTTGATAAATGGAATTATATTTTTGTTCTTTTTATTAATGATTATTTTCAAACATGATTTATTTCATGGAGAATATTTCTTTAGATAGAGCCCATTAATTGAAAGCATCGGGTGTTCCCCTTTACAATCAATAAGCTGATAAGATCCTCCTTGGTAGGCCTTCTATATGACATAGGGCCTTCCCAAGTGGGTTCAAACTTGCCTCCCATCTTTCGATAGGTAACAATTTGTCTCCTTAGGACTAACACAAGTTCTCCTACTTGGAAAGACCTAGGGTGGGCCAAATCATTGTGAGCTTGAATCATTCGAGGTTTTGGTATGCCCTGAGGCGTCTCTCCTACCATAGTGGTTTATACTACTTTCCATCCTTCGAAAGTAGGCTTTTCAACGATCAGAAGTAGATTCTTTATTTGGGAGACTTTTGAGATAGACTAATTTTGAAAGAGTTTAAATCAACTATATTCAATGTTGATCAAAGTCTTTCTTCTCTTGGGTTGAACCTTGGAGGTTGCATCTCTGATGTCATTTCAATTTCTTTTGGATCCATCTTTATTATCCCATGATGTTTTACTACTAGCCTTCCTCTAAAATCATCCGTGTTGTATGTTACAAGGATTCAACTTCATCGTAGCTTCATAACCAATTGAAGACAACTACTATCATAAGATGGTCTTCCTCTCTTAATACCATGATTAGAGAGGCATGACCTTATAGAGATAAATTCTAATGAAAATAATAAGTGCAAATGACTTCTCATCCTGCATTACCCATCCTTGAATGAGGAGATGACATGCAAGTTATATACGTAAGATTTGTAGTAAGCAATGTGGATGCCTAGTTGAAATTTTTTGAGTGCACGTGTAAATTTGAATATCCTTTTTTTATTGGGAATGATAACATCTTCATTCTTCAATAAGGTTGACTTCAAACTTTGATCTTTTTCTTGAAACAAATGTTCGCCTCAAAAGTTTGCAAAGTGGGAAAGGCAATAAGTTCAATTGAGTTTGTATATTGGTTACTTTTAGAGATGTGTTGGGCACTTCATTATGATCTTAAATAAAGCAGTCTTTTAAACTACAAAAGCAACTTAACCAAGTTGTTGGTATTTTCTTTCTAATTTAGCATGTATAGATGTTGGGAGTGGGTGGGCCACCTTTATGTTCTAAGGTTAATCTCTCAAAATTCATTGGTGAAGACTTAATTTTCTTCTCAACTTTGGGAGTGTATCCCCATTGAGAGTCTTAATTCTTTAAGCAAGTAGATTAGACTAAAAGAAGAATCTTATTGCCATACTTACAAAATAGAGTTCCATATATGTTTGAAATGTTTTAAATTTGGAGACTTTACTTAACAAATTTGGGTATGTTAAATGAAGTTCCAAATGTGTTTAAATTTTGGTATGATTATTTAAGTTTTAGTGAAAGAGAACTCCCATTCAACAAATTTGGGTATGTAGAGATGGGAATCAATCTTATTTCTGGAATGTAAACATTTTATTTTGTGTGTGATTATTGCTTTTTGAAAGAGCGGAATTCCAACTTAATCATATGTGGGATATGTTTTAGTGGAATTTCCCAAATGATATTTATTTTTAATTAGGAATGAAATCTTCATTCAATAAACTTAGGTATATTAAATAAAGACATTCATATGTGCTTTTAAAAGATTTAATTTAATTTCAAAATGTATTCAATATGTATGAGTGTATTGAATGGAAAGGTTCATGTGTGCTTTTTGAAAACTTTATTTTTGATTTTGATTTTGAATTTTTGAAAGATGCTTGTTCATTTTATTTTGTGAAAATGAAACCTTCATCAAAGTGAATTGGAAGAAGATGCTCATTTGTACTTTTGGAAAATTTAATTTTATTTGAAAATGAAACTTCCATTCAATAGGTGTGAGTGTATTGAATAGAAAGGTTCATATGTGCATTTTTGAAAACTTTATTTTTGATTTTGATTTTGACTTTTGGAAAGATGATTGTTCATTTTATTTTGAAAATGAAATCTTTATCGAAATGAATTGAAAGAAGATGTTCATTTGTGCTTTTGGAAATTTTAGTTTTATTTTAAAATGAAACTTCCATTCAATAGGTGTGAGTGTATTGAATAGAAAGGTTCATGTGTTCTTTTTGAAAACTTTATTTTGATTTTGATTTTGAATTTTGGAAAGATGATCATTCATTTTATTTTGAAAATAAAATCTTAATCAAAATGAATTGAAAGGAGATGTTCATTTGTGCTTTTAGAAATTTTAGTTTTTTTTTTTTTTTTTTGAAAACTCCTACATGTAATAATTTATGAGAATTATTAAATGAGGTTGATAAACATTTTTGTGAAAATATTTTAGTAAGTGCATTTTTGAAAGAGTGCTTTTTGAAAAGAAAAGTTCTTATGAAAAATTTATTTTGTCTTTATTATTTTAGAATGAATCTTTTCTTATCATAAGAATAACAAGTAGGAAGTCTTTAAATGTTTTTTTTATTTAGATCTTTTTATTATTAACCCATTGGAGAATCCAACAGGGGCTTTAAGACCAACACAGAGTGAGATCCTAAAACCTAAGGATGTTGGCTAACTCAATTTAAGAATGAAATAAGCTAAGTGTCAATGGAAAGAAAGATAGTCTCGGATTCATACCAAAGTACAAACCTACTATCGATACTCAAAGACAACAATCATTTACTAAAGATGGAGAGAGGAACCATCGCCAGTGGAGCCGCCTGAAAAATTTGTTGGCTAGAAAAATTTCTATATGGACGCCTTCAAATCTATTAATTAGAAGAGGACGCAAGAATATAGAAATTAATCTTTTTAGGATACCATGCAGATCCACAAATGTGCTTATTCATGTGATCCGGTACGTCATCAAGGAATAGTGTACTATCTCGAAAGATAGAGTCATTACCCTTTAATGGACCTTCTTAATGGAATCTTAATGGGGCGCAGATGTACTAGAATTCTTCCCCACTTTATATAAAAAAGTAAGTAGGTTTATGTTAACAGGGTTGTTAAGTTCTCTCTAAGCAAGCCCCATAGTTAATTCATCCTAAGGAATGGGGATTCCTTAGGAAAACTCTCAATTAAGGTAAATGATCATTGTCTTCAAAGATTTCAATAGGGAAGGACTATGAATCGATTTGTTTATTTTTGAAGATCAAATGGGTTTTGATTCATTTGATAATTTTATATTCAAAGGAAGAATATGAAAGGATTTAGGGTTTTATTTTAGAATTGATTTTTGATTGGGTGATTGAATTTTGTATTTATATATGAATTCATGATTGTAGGGTTGATTGAATCATGAAGAAAAATCAAGAGTTTGGCTTGATTTGAAGTTGATTTGGCTAAGTTCAAGATTTTGACTTGAAAGGCTTAAGTTGGATTTTGAGTAGATTTGAGTTTGATTTTTGGAATTGGTTTTGATTGTTTAAATTTATATTTCATTTATATTTGTGAATATAAATGAGAATATAAATGGATCATGAGAAAATTTTAAGGATTTGAAGTGATTTTATCATAATTTGGGCTAAGTCCACTAAGAGGGATTTAAAGAACTTAGGAAAATTTTTGGAGTTTGAAGCTTGAATTTTGGAATTTTGTTTGATTAATTTATGTTTATATTTCATTTATATATATTTAGGGTTATGAGAAAATCCCATGAGTTTCATTTGGTTTGATCATGATTTAGGCTAAGTCCATAAGGGAAAACTTAAAGGACTTAGAAAAAATTTATGATTTGATTTTGAATTTTGAGTTTAGTTTGATTGGTCTGAATTTATATTTCATTTATATATGAGAATATACATGAATTATGAGAAAATATCAAATATTTAATTTAGTTTTGATTATGATTTTGGTTAAGTCCTTAAGGGGAGATTAAGGACTTAAGAAAGGTTTGGACTTAAGAATTTCATTCATGGGTTTCAATCATAGATTTCAAACATGGATTTTAATCATGGATTTAAATCATGGATTTCAATCACATGGAGTTGATTTGAGTTTTTATAAAATCAAATAAGATTGATTTGGAGTTTGACTTGAAGGAAAGAAAGTGAATTGTTCCTAAGGGTAGGCACATTTTTTAAGGCATGACCTATTCACATGGCTAACTCTTCTAACTCTCAGGGCTAGGTTGAGTGTCCACCTAATCACTAGATGTGTCTTAAGACTAAGGAACTCTTAAAGTCTAAGAGGAATCTTATGTTTAAGATAGAGGGTTGAAGCTCATCCTAAAAATGAGGTCAGCAGGGACTCATCATAAACCTCAAATATACTCGACTTAGTCAGATCATGATGGCTAGTCCAAGAAGAAAGCATGTAGGCTTACATCTTCTTAAGCAAATACAATCATGAGTAGCTTACTGGTTGTGCAACGAGGTCTACCAAACTAACAAGGCGCTCATCAGTTTGTAATGGTCAAGTCAGGAAGAAAGTGCGGGGATTTACATCTACCAAAAAAATGATCATTAGGGTGACATACTAGCAAGGTAACATGGTAGCCCGACCTAGAGCAGCTAATGAGTGAGTGTCACAAGGGGCTTGCTCCCACATCAAAATAGCTCAAGATAAAAGATATGTGTTTGTATTTTATTTTTGTTTTTATGTTAGAAGGAATAGGATGGCTCTCGGGTTCTCTTACACCTATCCTAAAATAGGCTAGGGAATTGATGAAATGGTGCCATGAATGGAAGTTGGGATTCCCACTAAGAAAGGATGCCGCTTGGGTTCTCTTACACCTAACATAGTAGCGCTAGTCAAAATAGGATTCCTCTTGGGTTCTATCTTTAGTAATGTCGGTAATTGTGTTTGATTATGTTTGTGTTGTGAGAAAGGATAGGATGCCTCTTGGGTTCTCTTACACCTATCCTAAACACATCGTGGTAGATTCAAAAATAAGTAGATAACACTTCGAATTAAGAGAATAATTTGATGAATTGGAATGAAATTTTTTCATTTGATAATAATTATTTTTGAACATGATTTTATGGGTAATATTTCTTCAAATAGAGCCCATTAATTGGAAGCATCAGGTGTTCCCCTTTACAATCAATAAGCTAATATGATCCTCCTTGGTAGGCCTTCTCTATGACAAAAAGGCCTTCCCAAGTGGGTTCAAACCTGCCTCCCATCTTTTGACAAGTAATAATTGATCTCCTTAGAACTAGGACAAGCTCTCCTACTTGAAAAGTTCTAGGGCGGACCAGCTTGTTGTGAGCTCGAATCATTTTAGCTTTGTACAACTCAAGATTTTAGCACACCCATTGGCATATCTCCTCTAAACCTTCGAGCTCTTCTTGTACTCACTTTAGTTATTTCTTGCATTCTTATAGTGGGAGTTAAACTCCCAGGGTAGAATCGACTCATACACTAAGAATGGGGTAGATTGAGTTGAGTTACTATTTGGTGTGGTATTCCCCAAGGCTTCCCTGCTCAAACATGTATTATTTGTTGCCATCAAGTGTCTTCTTTAATATTTGGATGAGTTTATTGAATGCTTCACATATGCCATTTGCTAGGATAGTAGATGGTAGTATCTCATCTCTATGTGGAGAAGGCTGATCTTGGTACTTTTGAATGCAGTACTATTATTGGATATAATTCATCAAGGCACCCCCGAACCTATATATGATATAGTTCCTGAAAGCTAGAGCATATGCTAAGTTGTGACCTCTCTAAGTGGGATTATTTTTGCCCGCTTGGAAAAGTAGTCGATGGCAGCTAAGATGAACCGATGACCCTTAGAATAAGGAGGATTGATAAGAACCACTATGTTGGTATCCCAACACTCAAATGGCCATGAGGCCAATGTAGGATGTAGAATGTTGGGTGGTTGATGTAGGATCACACCATGTACCTGACATTGATGGCATATCTTAGCCACATTCATGTACTCTGTAATCATCGAAGGCCAGTAATATCCTAGTCTCTTGATCTTTACTTTCATCTTCGGACCGGATTGATGCACTCTGCATAGACCTTAATATACCTCGATCATAATCTTATGGGTTTCGTGTTTGTCTAAATAGTGTAACCACATTTGATCAAAGATTGATGAGTTGTCATCCACGAAAATAGAGCTCTTTGCTTCATCGATGGGCTTGTGATTTCTCTCAATTAGTTGTCGGTGTTCAAATAATCTATGAGACGGTTGCCTCAATCTAGCTCATCTTTGTGGCCGTAACCTCCCTTTAAGAAAGTCTCTCGATGATGTTAACATCAATAAGGGATAGGACTTGTCTATTTTAGACCCTTATTAAAATGAACTCATCTTCAAGACATGTCAATTCCTTGGAAAGTTTTCCCAAAGCATTTGCTACTGTGTTTTCTCCTCGAGGGACCTTGTAGATGGTGACCTTAAGGATTTGGGCCAACAGCTTCATGGTGTACTTTGGTAGTAAACTTAGGTTTTAGAACCTATATGATCGGTTGATGACTAAGAATCGTAGATGTTGATTCTTTGACACACATAATGGCTAACTCCATTGACAATCAAAGCCTCATTTATTATTGTACATGGATTGGAGAGATAGTATGAGAATCTCATCACATCACAGTCTGGAATTAAGAGAACTATTTCTACCCCTGTCTTTCCTGGAAGAGTAGGGTTCTTCTCATTTGTGAAAGAAAGTTGCACTATCAAAATACATCTCTCAATGGTGATTGTCAACCTCCCCTAAGTTTATGATTTGTTCATCAGGGAGATCATCACTTAGCGGAGAATCAGTAGGAAGTCACTGTGTTACTACAAAATCTACTAGTGCTTGTCCTTTCACTGCATAAAAGGGTACAAATATGATATCAAACTATGAGAGAATCATGGACCAATGTATTCAGCGGATATCATCGGTCATGTCATGAGATACTATAGTGGATTAATTCTTGAAATCAAGTTCACCTTATGAGAAAGCATATAGTGTTGTAGCTTTTGGGATGCAAAGATTAAATTAAGGCAATGTTTCTCAATTAGTGGGTAGTTTGATTTAGCAGGGATCAGACAATGACTAAGATAGTAGAGAGCACTCTCCTTCCCTTAGTCATTGGCTTGGACCATCAAAGTGCCAAGAGAGTCATCTAATGTAGCAGTGTAGAGGATCAATGGCCTGCTCAGAATAGAGGCTATTAGAACAGGCGGCTTCACCAAATACTGCTTGATATCTTCAAAGGCATGTTGGCACTTGTCATCTCACTTGACCTTAGTGTCCTTTTTGACAAGTACTAAAAATGGCTTGTATCTTCCCAATAGATTGGAGATAAAGCATCTTAGATACGCCAATCACCCTTGGAAAGATCGAGTTGGGTTAAACTTTTTGGGTGGCATTTCTAAGATTTGATCTTTTGGATCTATTTATATTTCTCTAGTGTTGGACAACCAAGGGGATTTCCACAAATACTGAATACACACTTCAAGGGATTCATTTTGAGGTTATATTATCTTAACAGTTTGAAAACTACTCTCAAGTTAAAGAAATGGTCTTCCTTTTCTTTGTTTTTGATTACTGAATCATCAACATAGCATTTAACTTGATGATGAATGAGTTTATTGAAGATCTGAGTCATGGCCCATTGGTATGTGACACCAGCATTTTTAAGGCCGAAAGGTATGACCTTATAATAATAGATTCTGATCGGGATTCAAAAAGTAGTGTTTCTTTCATCTTCGAGGGCCATCTTGATTTGGTTGTTGCCAGATGACCCATCCATGAAGGAGAATACTACATGGGATGAGGCGATGTCCACCATTAATTATGGTATAGGAAGAGGAAACTCGTTCTTAGGACATGCCTTATTTAAGTCCAAATGCATATGTGAATTTGACCATTCTTTTTCTTAATTTGGGATGACATAGCTAATCAAGTAGGATTTTTCTGATGAAAGCATCAATCATTCTTGACTTCAAAATGACTATTATTGATTTTAATCTCATGCATCTAGGAGCTTGTGAGTTAGCATTAGGGTTTAGATTCAAGAGATAATACCATCTCTTCATAGCTCCATGTAAAATTCCTTCCTTTCAAGCATAATTAAGTCATTAGGTTCTTCTTCATTCAACAAGAAGATATATGTAGTGGAATCTCACGAGGTTGATTTCTTTAAAATCAATATTTGAATGGATTTTTCTTCAAATTTTGGAGGTATCTTTGATTTGAAGATCATCTGATCATTTAAAGTTTTCACATTATGAGTTAGTTTGGTTTGAGAAGAATACTATGATTGGTGACAACTAAGTAATCATCATCAAATGTCTTGAATACTAGTCGATCTTGATTGTGCATCCATTATTGATCCTCTTAAATAAGAATGCTTGTACCATGTATAAGGAATTAAACCCTTCTTTGCAAGATTATGATCACGGCAAATTACCAATCAAAGGTAATTTTATTAGATCTTTATTTATCCTCAAGTTCTACATCACTGACTTGAGGATGATGATCCCAATAGAATCTCTTTGGCTTGACATCCATGGAAGACTTACTTTTAACTCTAAATCTTCAACTTTTTAAGAAGAAAGTGAGGTTAGAGCTAAATTTTCTGACTGCTGCCTAATAGTTTTACATACACCTGGTTCGAATATATTCATTCTTTGCATGGAGGCCCGATCTTCATCACTATCTAGCTCAAGTGTCACCTCCAATAAAACGGAGAGGGTTGTGGTATGCTAATCACATGAGACTCATCCTGTTGGATTCCAAGTCTATGTGAATAGCATGGGTACTCTGTGAACTAGAACATAGAATTGGCTATCAACCAGTCTTCCACCTCTGACAACCTCATGTCCTGCCTGAGTGAGGTGAGTCATCATGTGGAGAAAATTACACATATTAGAGTCACCTTGAAATCTGTTAGTGAAAGGAGAGGTAAAATTATATATGTGAAAATTTGTCTTAGTAAGACACCAAACAGATCCACAGATCTACTTATTCAGGTGATTGGATACTTCATCAAGGCATGGTGTATTATCTCGAAAGATAGAAGTCACTACCCTTTAATGGAACCAATCACCTCAATAAGGATTAGATGATGGGTCCATATGTACAGAGATTCTTCCCTACTTTACATGGAAAAGTAAAGTAGGGTTTATTGGGTTGTTAAGTTCCCTGGGGACAAGCCCCATAGTTAATTACATCCTAAGGGATGGGATCCTTTAGAAAAACTCTTGATTAAGGCAAATGATCATTATCTCTGAAGATTTCAATAGGGAAGGACTATCAATCGATTAGTTTGTATTTGAAGATCAAAATGGGATTTATCAAAAGAGGGAGTTATTATCAAAGCCAAAATGGAAATAAGTAGGAGATGCTCACGATACTAGGAAACCTAGCGAGCATCTCAAACTATCCAATAGTTGGGCTTTACATTTTTAAAAATTAAATTAATTTGTTTGAGTTACATTTTTTTCATTAGAATTTTAGGACTTAAGATTTCTTAACAAAAGATTGAAGAAATGCCTAAGAGGTAAGAAATTATGTTTATGGCCCACAAAGGGGAGAAGCAACTTCAGAACCTAAATCTAGAGAGCTTCAGCGATGCCTGGAAGCACAACCTAAAACTAAGGCAAAAATTGGTAATTGGTTTGCCTTCATAAGATAGGACAAACCACAGCTTGGACTTACAACTGGGGTGGTTGCCAACAACTCCTACGATTTTAAATACATGTAGTCAAGTCTTTATGCTTATGCAAGATAGCTAGGTTATTTTATTTAGAAAGAGACTAAGTCCTTAAACTCACTCCCTAAAGAGACTAGATCATGTAAAGGGTATGCTTCAAATGACCTAAATCTAATGCAATTCAAATTTCATTTTTTTTTATTTTTGGTCAATCATTTTGACTCGAGCTAATAGGATTTTTATGACTAATGCATGAGAAATCAGATTATTGGCCAAAATCAACGAGAAGTTTAGGAGGTGAGTTTCCACCACAACCCTGGTCAAGCGGGTTCTCGGCAAGATGGAAGCCCTCAATCAAGAGTGAAATAAGATGCATTTGTGCATGATATTGTAAAGAAATGCTCATCCAGCTAAGGGGTTGCTAATTCTTTTATTTTGATTTTAATCTTAAGCTTTAGGTGAGGTTATGAATTGTTTAATTTTAATTTAAGTTATCAAGTTGGGTAAAAGATTTATTTTTCCCTAAAGAGCCTAATCCACATCCAGACCATACATAAAGCAAGGAAGAAACTAGGAAAAGCATGCCACTTAATGCAAAAGCTAAACAAATTATCAAATAATTTATAAAGCTAATTGTAAAAAGAATAAATGGTCGTTTGTGGTTGGGCACCATCGCACAAACCCAAAAATATCAAATTGGGTAGCCGAGCTCTACCCATATACAACCCAAATTACAAATGAATTAAATTATAATTTAAGCAAATGAATTCATTATTATGGGGGTCATCAAGCTTTATTCTTCTTTCTTCTTTCTTCTTTCTTCTTTTCATTTCTTCTTTCTTCTTTTGGTTCCTCCATTGGAAGGTTGGATGATAGATGCTCCAAGGCTTCACATGGTGCATAAGATAGGATCTTATGACCAATGTTCATCCTAATCCCCCATAATAAATCATTCCAAAATCCTAAATATAAAAGCCTTTACATGAAAAAGGAAAATCATAAATCTAACTAACACCTACAAAACAAATGTTAGTCAAATCACACCACACAAATTCTAAGCATGTATATTGGACTTATCACCCACACATGGGTGACTAAGTCCTATAGATTATGCTAAGGGGTATAAGCACAAGCAAGCATTTATATTTTTATTTATGATAGCTCTTTAGCACAATCCCTATAGAAAGAATAGTTAGACTAAGCATGTCCTACCATTCATTCTATGAGCATACACCCTAGTCAAAACATAACATTAAAATAAAATATAACATCAAACCATTCCGACACCTAAAATAGAAGTGGTGACTTAGGCTAATGGGTGTGCTTTGAAGGTTTATGTGGGATGCTTAGCTTAGGACTTTAGGTTCAAATTTTTGAAGTTGAAAGACATGTTCAACTTAGAGGAGGGTTTCATTTAAGTTATTTAGTGATTTTGAGTTGTTTTTTATTTCATATTTTAGTTTGATTAGAGTGAAGCCTACAATTAATTACTAAGTTATGAAGAGAGGAAAAGAGAAGAGAACTTCTCTTTCCTTCCCTAATCCTTAAGTAATTTCTAAGGTAAGTTCACATTTTAGTTTCATTTAGGTGAATGTTTTGATTACATCTTTTAATCAATCCTATGTTTAGACAAACTCTAAACAAACCTATTCAAAAGAAAGACATTTTAAGATTAAATAAAATGAATCAAAATTCACAACACACATTACTTCAATTCTTTTCCCAACATATATAACATGCATATGGATGGACCCTAAGCATATCTATACACAAATAAGAGTATTAACACACTTTATGATGCATGCTAAGTAATCATTTAAGAAAATTTAGAAGATTTAGATGCATGATTTTTTTTAGATAGAAAAGGTTTTTCTTATCCAAAATTTCAGATACATTCATGAAAGTAAGAAAGGCATAAGTGAGTACAACGCCATTGTTAACCAGAGGTTTAAAGTACAAGACCTACTTAGGGCTACTTAAAACTTCACAACCTCGAGATTGTCCAGACTAATATACCACTTTCCTTAAGTACTAACATGTATATAAAAGAAATGAAATGGAAAATGAATATGCAAAAGTTGTTTAAAGTTTTATTTTTGTTTATGCAATTTAGTCATGCAAGTATAAGCAATCCTTCTAAAGTGAAAGCATAGATATGAATATGGTTTGGAATTAATTAAGTGTTGGGTTCTTTTCAAATGAACCCTACATCTTACCAACTCCTACTCAAAACTATGCTAACATAAGAAAAGAAGGAAAGGCTATACTAAATATTACTTTATAATCTATCACTTGAAAGCTTATAATTAGGATATAAGAATAGCACACTTTCAGATTTGATGTTTCATTTATAGGTTTTGAAAATACTTTGGATTTAGTAGTGATAATAGCCACTCATATTTTACTTTAGCCAACATATGCACATTTGACATAAAATGAATATTTTTATTTTTAAAATTTGAAACATAAAATTATGAATGCATGAATAATATGGTATACAATTTAACATGTTGGGAAAGATCTAAAGCAATGTAATCATGTAAACAAACTCATCTTAGTTAAATCCTAAAGACATTCTTAAAGAATAAGACAATTTAGAATAAATCAAAGTGAATTTCAAAATGATTTTTGTTTATTTCAAAGTTTGATTTATTTTTGAAAAGGTGAGATGAGTTTGTTAATTCTAACCCATTCCCATATGTTTTTTTATATTTTTGTTTAATTTTTAGATAATTAAGTCTATTTTTAAGCATTGATTAGGTTAAAGTATGAATTAAGTGGCTTAATTAACCCTTACCTACACCACCTTAGAAAAATTAACTAAGTAATTATGAGCCAATGAGATGACATAAAACCCACAAGGTATTTAAATTTTCAATGCACCTAATAATGAAAAGGCCTAATGCAATTTGGCTCATAATTAAAAGTTAATTAACTAAGGGGTTTAGCTTAAGTATTTTTAAAACACCCTTTCACACTTATGAAAGGGATTTTAATTTCTTTAATTAGACTTAGGCTATTAAACACCTAAGAATCTACCCAAGATAGATTAATTAAGTTCTAAAACTTTTTAGAATTTTTGAAAATTATTTAAAGGGGTAATTAATGAATTAACCCTTAATTAAGAAGGGGATTAAGGAAAGAAAAGGGGGTTTAGGGAATAGCTTAGGGTAAATACTCCAAAATTATTCCATAAAACCCCTACTCACTGGATCTAACCTTAATCACTTAATCATGAAAATCCACTAATTACATAGTACCCTTAATTACATGAAGGGGTAATTAGGGAATGAGCTAGAAATTTCCCTAATTAAGGCTTCAACAAATCTCAAGAAAATTAGGGGAGGCAAAGGTCATCCCCAAAAATGAACCCTAGAAATTTGAGATCAATTGGTGTCTTAATTAAAGAATAATTAACTAATTAACATTCCCAAAGAAACCCAAATTCAGAGAAAAGGGAAATTCAAAATTTATTGAAAACATTTTTCAAATATTCTAGATGAAATTATCTATCCATGGAATTTTTCCTTATATTTTTTTATTTTTCTTGAGGGAGTTATGATTTTTTGAAGTTATCTAAATTAATTAAGAATTATAAATAATCCCTAACTAATCTCTTCCTAATACACATCGCGATGTGTGTATGATCATATGGTTTTACATTACTTGTTAGCGCGTGCTTTTTTATCTTTATTGGATGGGATTGGGTGGAATTATTTAAAAAATCCCCATCACCATCTAATGGATGGAATCCAAGGTGGATTTTAACCACAATGAAATTTCTTTCACAAGACCAACACCATCTTAGCCTAAGTGGTGGAAAATCACTAACCTCATGGATGTGATCACCCGATTATCAGGATGATGAGGAGCTTCATGTGGAGATGAAGCCATGTTGAAGTTCCTAGGTCTTGAGGTTGAGTGGATGAATGGGTGGACCAACTCCTCTTGATCTCCCTTGCAACTTTGATTGAATTGAGTTCTTCTTGCTGGGAACTTGGGAAGCTTGAGTGCAATTGGTCCTTGGATGATGAGTGTAGAAGCAATTAGGTTAAGATCAAGTGTAGAAGAAGTTGAGAATTCAATGGACCTCCCCTGTTTGTGCAAAATGAAGAATGAACAATCCAAATCCTCTCTAGTGACCTTGGGAAAGCTCTCTAATGTTTGCTAACTCTCTCTAGGCTCCAATTGATCAAGTGGCAATGAAAATTTTAGTGGATTAGGGGGAGTATATCTCCCCCTATGGTAATCGGATGGACGACAATGAGCTTGCCATTTTGATCTGATTGACACTATGGGATGGGTTGTTTGAGTTGTTAGAGCAATGCACATGGTCAGTTTGGTCAGAGGAGTGGAATGCTAACTCCCATGTGCATCCAATTGAGCTTTGGGGAGAGTTTGAAATTTCAATTTCATGCTATGGGGTCGAGTTTGGTCCATGGACCAAATGGGTTGACCCAAACTCATTTGGTTGGGTGCACCACTCATCACTAGGTCCCCTTGAGCTTTTGGAAAAGCCTCAAGTGATTGTGATGAGTGTATGACCAAAATACCCATGGGCTAGGCCAAAAATTTTTATATGGCCTAAGGGTATAATGGTCATTTTATTATTATTTTTTTTCAATTTGGGTATGTTTGGTATATTGAGAAAATAGGTTGGGCCAAGTTTCAATGGATTTGGAATCCATTTGATAGGGTTTGGCTCATGTTGACCCATTTAGGTCAAAATGGGTCAACTTGGGACAAACAAAGGGTTGGGTCAAGTTCATATGACCATTTGAAATGTTTTGGTGCCTTTGGTTTGGTTCAATTTGGATTAGATTTGGTTTTGGCTCATATGACTCATTTAGGTCAAATGGGTCAAGTTGACCCATTTGACCTATTTGGGTTAGGTCAAGGGTAGGTTTAGGTTTGGTTAGTCATATGGAGCATATTGGTATCTTTATTTCCAATCAATTTGGTTAAGTTCAATTTTGGCTCAACATGACCCATTTAGGTCATGTTGGGTCTAAGGTCAATTGGGCTAGGTTAGGTCTAGTTGGCCAATTGAGGCTTTGGTCAAGTTCCACAAGTGATTTGGAATGGACTTGACCCATTGGTTTCAATCAATTTGGCTTAGATCAAGTTTTGACACATTTTGGCCCTTTAGGTCAAAATGGGTCAACTTAGTCAAGTGGGCCAACGAGCTAGGTTAGGCTCAAATGTTGGCTTGGTCAAGTTCAAACATAGGTCATGAGTGAACTTGGATCAATGGTTTCAGTCAATTTGGCCTATGGTGGATTTTGGTTATGTAAGATTTCATTTTAGGTTAAGTGCTGACTTGGTCAACCCTTAGATTTGACTTGGTTTGACCCAATTTGATTGATTCATCATCCCATGATGATTGTTGATCATGATGAGAGAGGCAAATATGAGTTTGGTTCAATCCAATTTGGTTAGGATCAAAAGTTGGCTCATAAGAACTTTAGGTCACTTTGGTCAAGTGAGCCTAAGTGGGTCAAATGGCTTGGTCAAAGCTTGATTTGAAGTTGATTGATCTTGTATATGGACTTATGATTGAAATATAAATCCATTTACAAGTGGTTTGAAGTCAAATGGATTTTGATCCATTTGAAAATTTCATATTCAAAGGAAGAATATGAAGGGGTCTTGGGTTTGATTTTTGATTTGGGTTTTAATTGTTTGATTGAGGTTTGATTTATATATGAGCTCATGATTGTAGGATTGATTGAACCATGAGAAAGAAAATCAAGGTTTGGCTTGATTTGAAAGTGATTTGGCTAAGTTCAAGATTTTGGCTTAAAAGGCTTAGATTTTATTTTGATTTGATTTGAGTTTGATATTTGGAGTTGATTTTGATTGTTTGAATTTATATTTCATTTATATATGTGAATATAAATGAGAATATAAATTGATCATGAGAAAATTTCAAGAATTTGAAAGAGTTTAATCATGATTTGGGTTAAATCCAATAAAGGGAATTTAAAGGATTTAAGGAAAATTTTAATTTGAAATTTAATTTTTTGGATTGGATTTGATTGATTTGTATTTATATTTCATTTATATATGAGAACATAATTGAGATTATAAATTTATTTTGATAAAATCCCATGAGTTTGAATTGATTTGATCAAGTTTAGGTTAAATCCATTAATGAAAATTAATGAATTTAAGGGAATTTTAAGCATTTTAATTTGGAATTTTTTGGATTTAATTGATTTATATTTATATTTCATTTATATATATAAGAACATAAATGAGAATATAAAATTGATTTTGAAAATCCCATGAGTTTGAATAGGTTTGATCAAGATTTGGAGTTGATTTTGGCTAAGTCCTTTAATAGAAAATTAAAGGGACTTAAGGAAATTTTCATGAATTATTTTGGAATTTGGATTTGATTTGGTAGGTTTAAATTTAGATTTCATTTATATATGAGACTATAAATGGATTATGAGAAAATCTCAAAAATTTGAGTAGGTTTAGATCATGATTTTGGCTAAGTCCTTAAGAAAGGGTTAAGGACTTAGAAAATTTGAACTTGGGAAATTTTGAGGGATTTTGATCATGGATTTCAATCATAGATTTGAATCATGGAATTGATTTGATTTTAGATAAAATCAAATAGAATTGATTTGGAGTTTGACTTGAAATAAGGAAAGTGAGGAAAGGTTTAAGCTAAAGTAGGAGATTTTCCTAACACCCTAAGGCATGACCCATTCTATGGCTAACTCTTCTAAGTCTTCTAGTAGGTGAGTGTCCACTAATCACTAGATGTGTCTTAAGACTAAGGAACTCTTAAAGTCTAAGAGAATCTAAGCTAAGATGGAGGTGTTGAGCTCATTCCAAAA